>JWJA01004921.1:0-25040 GCA_000812885.1 Lanzia echinophila
GCTGCAACAAACAGTTTGGCCAGTCATGGCAACTATGATCACGATAGTGCCATAGGACGTGAATCTGGCAATGCAGTCAGTGCTTTAGAACGCTCTTGGGGCAGGAACAGGTTTTCGGATGGCGCAGAAAGCGAGAACGGGAGTTACGATCCATTATGGCAATCGCACAATTCCCAAATCGCCAGGTCTAGTGCTGATTCCCATAACGGACACGAAAGGAGCAAGCATATCCCCCCCTATCGTGGAAGTCATGGATCCCATGGATCTCGTGGGTCTCAAACATCCGGGGGTCGTTCACGTGTAAGTCACGGATCTCAAACATCCGGAGGCCGTTCCCGTGCAAGCCGAGGATCTCAAATATCCAGAGCTCATCCTCGTCGCGAAACCCAATCCGATGTTGGGTACCAAAGATCCGCTCCAGGGTCATTATCTGGGCGCAAATCCCGCAAAGCCCATTCCGAAGTCGATCCATCTGAATCTATAAGTACGGTCGGCAGTCCGTATGTCTATCAGGCGTCACATGAGGAGGAAAGGAGGCGGAAACTGACAGCCGAGGATCAACACAAAGCGTTATCCCGCAAATGGATGGAGCAAGACAGAACCCTACCCGAGTTCACCAAGTTCATCAAAGACAGAGACAGTGGTGCCCGTTCTAGTTTCAGTTCCAGCTCCCGTGCCTCGTCAAAACCTCCCAGTGTTGTTTTCAATTACGGCTCCTCCAGCTCCCGTGCCTCATCAAAACCTCCCAGTGTTTTCAGTACTGGCTCCTCCGGCTCCTCCGGCTCCTCCGCCGCATCAAGCATCAGCTCACATTCACAACTCCCACGCAAAGCTCACGCCAAAAAATCACACCAGTAACAACTCATGTATCATTAAAGTAGAAGCTACAAATGAACAAAAAGGCCATTGTCAGCTCGCTTCTCAATGAGGGTAAATTGGGGTACTGTACATATGGCGATGTTTCCCTCTTTTTTTCATGCTCAACCAAATTCCTCTGTGTATAGGTATATAGAATTTCAAATAGCCTCTCGAAATCATCGATTTTGATTTCTCTCTCAAAACTCTTCACCTGATTTCAAGTGCTTCACATAATATGTCAAGGAGTGAAAATGTGTCTAGGTTCATTGACTATAGAGGACATAGGCAATGTGCTAACTTCCAGCTCCCGCCCCATAATACGAATTCTATTGAGGTAGCACTTGAGAAATAATTTACGTCGCCCAACAATGGCATTGCTGACCAAGCCTAATATATTCCAATCTAACCGATCGCCTCTGACGCAAGCTACATCTCACCTAGCCCAATCTCCATCCCGCGATCCTTCTCTACTATCATCAACCTGTAATCAACCAATCTAATCCACACTCGGCGGGGTCGTGTATGCGCATGCATCGCAATCATGTAACAAAGGTTGACACTCTCTCGTACACTCCATGCCATTCTTCCTCTTGATTCCCGTAAGCGTATCATATATGCGAATATGATCCGGTTTCTGAACCGAAAGATACCGACGTTGAAGCAACGATAAGCTATTTCGTCTCTTGGTGCTGTTTGGTGATAAAGTTCCCTGTCTGCTCAGTGGAGTTCGAAGATGATCTTCTGGAGCCATTTCAGATGAGGGAAATTTGGTCAAGATGGCTGATAAACCATCCCGTGCCATAGATTTCCGGTCTGATAGAGATTGTTTCCTGCTCACAGTCGTTGGACTTGGCGCATAGCTGTTTAGAATCGACGACAAGCTTTCGCATGCGGGTGACCTCCGCGGTGCTGAAAATAGCTCCTCCATCATCGGTGGCGCTAGCTGTGGGCTCCTGTCACAGACTGGCCATAGTGGTCCGACAGAAAGTGGACTTGGACTGAGTGGATTTGGACTGAGTGGACTTGGACTGAGTGGACTGTGATTGAGTGGACTTGGACTGCGAGATAGTAGGTCAGAGACTCCTGTTTGCTTGCTAGTGTGCCTTGTTGCCCGCGTCGACCAGAACGAAAGACCATCGTCTTCTATGTCGATCGCGGGGTCCATTCGAGGATATGAGGAATCTTGTCGAATTTTAGACCATGGTTTTAGAACCGGGCTTTTCAGACTGTTCAGGCTTTCTGGGACATTCACCTTGACGAGTTTCATGTTCTGGGAACTATTGAACGTACGAGTGCCCGTTGATGAGAACCTACGAGCACCCGTCGATGAGAATCTACGAGCACCCGTTGATGACCCAAGTGCATATCCCATCGCTGAAGCTCTACCGGATCTAGCTCGCACATTTGAGTGTTCTCTGACTGACTTCTGACGCTGGAGATCGGTCTCGGACTTCGGGCGCGAAAAAGCCCGCTGAGGTTGTACGTTGCTTAGCCACGATGCCTTTTGTTCAATGTCCACTGGCGTGGTTTTACTCTCATGTATATTCAGGCTATGATCCGGAGGGCCTATCCAAGCATCGATACCGATATCATACAGAGACCGACGCCATGGTGTAGTGGGAGGGTTTGGTATACTCAAGAGACTAGAGTCTCCGCCAAGATCTGAAGCAAGAGAATCGCCGAGCTCCGGAAGAGGGGAGTTCCACTCAATTGTCGACTTCCTCGGCAAAGGAGGGAAAGATATCACAGAAGTTTTGGACAATTCCCGGCTTTGCTCAATTTTGTCGGAGCTATCTTCGTTGGTACTTGTCGTGCCCGCTGCTTCACACTGCCTTGACCACTTACTAATGGATTCTCTTGCGTTTCTAGGATCAAAAGTTGTTCTATCCATTTGCAAAGAATCTAGGTTGGCCGTTTGAATCCGGTGCATTGATGTGCTGTTGTAATTATTGGCGACTAGACTAGTGCCGAGTGATGGAGACTTGGTTGAGCAGTTTGTAGCAAGTTGAGGTCGTTCGTCATCCGTTGTGCAAGATAGACTACGTGGTGAGTCACGTTCCTCCCAAATCACTTCATGTAGACTTCTTGTAGATGTTTCGCGTGCAGTTTGTGTTTTGTGTTTAGTCTGTATGATTTGTAGATACTGGCCTGTACTTTCGGTATCAACGAATGCAATGGTCTCCCGAGTTGAAGGGGCCTTAGGAACCTTGGAAACATTTCTTGAATTGGTCAACGTGGCATTACCTGGATTTTCGGATTCTATAGCGTATTTGTGAATCTGACAAGTTGGGGAACTTGCAGTGGGCATAATTCCTTTGTTAGTAACGCTGATGGAGGAGATTCTGCTACTTCGCGGCGACTGAGAGTCCACACTCGACCTGCGCGGGCGTAATTGAGTGTAAGGTTCTGTCTTGCGGGCGAGACTCACCCGAAGCAACTCTGCCACAGATTCTATATCTGCACGCGTGACAATGTAAGCTTCGGCCTCAGCTTCCTGGTTCCCAACGCTGGACGGTGGTGGGCGACTGTGCGGAGAAGCTTCGCCAGATGTGTAGCCACTGGGAGTTAATAATGCCATGGTTGTGCTGAATTTATCATTGCCATCTGCCACACTTGGTCGCCTCAATGTGATCGCAATTGGCATCGATATATGACTAACCGGTAATTTGCGTACGGTCAGTCTCTCGCTAATTGTACGAACGATATCATTGTACCCCGCACCGGGAGTGAATGAAGAGCTTCTATTTCGTTCGCTGAGAGGATTCGAAGAGAAGATCGAACTTCTGAATACTGGACTCATTGCTCTCATCTTAGCACCGGATTTCTTGCGCAGAAGCGGAGGCAATTTCATTTGGCGTGTTCCAATCTCAACTGAACTCCACCTTCTCGTAATACGGGCTGGGGCTACACCCGACATGAGTTTACTCTTATCCAGCTTTTTAGATTCGACTGATGGATTGCCATGAGGCCTGCTGGGATGCTTGCTGCCTTCTGGGGCTGTGGGGGCAGTTTGACGTGGTGGGAGCCACCAATAAGCCGTCTTTCTATGCTCTTCCATCGTGATTTTAGGTGCCTTGGACCTGGCATGCCGACATGTGCCCTTACAATGCCGTTTCCGAGGCATAGTTATTTTCGTTCCTTCCGTCTTGCTTCTTTTTAATTTCTTGACCATGGTGAGACTATCGGAACTCTGCCTGCGTGACCTGTACGGCACAGTAGGCTCAAGGCGTGAAACCGTGCATGTTGATGAGCTTTCAGACGAACATGTATTGACACTACTAGATGATAAGTACGAGTCCTTCGAAGAGTACGATCCGGGTGATAGGCATAATGGTGATGAATGTGGCTCCGAGGGTGATTGAGCTTTGATAAGGCCACTGGTTTGTCGAGCACCAGGCGAGGGGAAGTATCCTTGCTTTTCGTGTCGAGAGATAGGCGGCGTGCTCAAAGTTCGCTTTGGAGATGGCGCTTGCAAGTGTCGGGGTGTAGATGGAGATGGAGAGGGGGGAGAACTTGCTGGCGGCGTGCGAAGTTTAGGTGATTCAACCTGGAGCAGGCGTCGCGAACTGAGAGTAGAGGGGCGATTCGGATCATTTGGAGTCACCGATGGACTGTTGACTCTGGATCCAATTGGTGTTGGGATCGGTGGCATTGGAACCACCTCTCCATTGTAATCCCTTAATGTACGTCGTGAACTGAGTACAAAAGGGCGACCTTGGAATTCTATTCGCTCGGGTTCGTTGGTTGCGGGTGGAGATTCAACAGATGTCATAATTATCATTGCTTCAGGCTGTTTATATGAGGATTGCGGATCCATCGTGTTGGGAGACGGATCCTTTGTGGTTTCGAAGTAGAGAATATAAGAATGATACAAATAGGATGTGTAACCTAGGACTGTTAAAATATATATCAGTATAACGATCATCAAGAACTAAGGATGTTATAATGCAAAAAAGAAAAAGATGAATGATTTGTTTCAAAAGATTGGAATTGCTAAGCTTTCTGATCGAATTCATGGATAAGGAAGCTGCGACGAGTCCATCACAACTACGGTTTGTTACCACCCAAGAGCATTCCCAGTTGGATTGCCAAAACTTTAATTAAGTGATTAAAAATCGTTATATTAAAATACTTACTTCTATGGTGTGAATGCATAGTAATTGGTGAAGACTTGGTTGACGTAGCTGGCTCGGCCAACACAGCTGCACCACAGCCTTCCCAAACTTCGAGTACTCATGTGCCGTTACTGCCAATATGCCCGGTTATATGGAGCCGTGATCCATAGCTTCATTCGTCCTGATTAGGTTCCAGGTTGCATTTCACACGTTACCTAACACTTCCTGGAATGAATATTTCCATTTGTAGGATAATAATATCCCTAGAACAATGAGGAAGATAGGATGCGGCACATGCTGTCAATTTGACTTCAAAATTTACAGGAGATAATACATCAATGCTCAAAATGCCATAGACACCCTTTCCATAAGGTACACTGGTGTCCTTCGGAATCCACGCTCAAATAATTGCTTATCCTCATTTTCTCACCATCCACGAAGTCCAACTACGGGAGCTATCACCTTCTGCGGGTGTCAATCTGTCTGACTCTGTCCCTATTCTGTCAAGAGGTCCCCCGCTCCTCTGTCTTTCCTTCTCAGACTCAAAAGCACTTTTTGCTTTATCCTGCAGCCTTAATTTCTTCTCCTCAATCGCTCTCAGGATATCGCTTTCCCTCTCTCCCATAGTATCATCCTCTTCACTCAACGCTTCATATCCTAATCTTCTCTCACTTGTCCCCAAAGTATCCCCTTCTTCTTCCTTCTTCAGGCCGTCGAACAACCAAGCCTTGCTCGTCGCCCAAATCCCCTTCTGTCTTTTGCTCTCTTCCCACTCCTTCAGTTTCTTCTGGTGTTCTTTCTCTTTATTCAAAAATTCTAATTGTGATTCGGTTGCCCAGCCAGCCTCCGCCGCTTGTTGTGCACTTGCGAGTGCACCTTCATACTTGGATTTTTGTTCGGCAAAAAATTCGGCTCGTTTCCTTCTATTGTATATCATCATATCTCCAAGAGCATATGCTGTAACCCCACCAGCAACGACTATACATGATAAATTAGCACATATACTGCACGACGTCTGTCGGCCTTCCCTGTCACAAAAAAAATGCGCTCTTGCGATCTAGAGATAGGAAATGGTGCAGGGTAAGGCCATACAGGTAATGCCAATCAAGCTCAAAGCCGTAAATCTATGTGCCTTATCCGCCCACACCCTGCCCCTCAATATCAACTTGTCGAATGTCGAAATCTGCGCATCTCTCGCTCTATCAGCAGCAGCTCGTAATCTTTTGACTCGCTGTTGCGGTGTTTCTCCGGGAATAGTAGGCGATCTCGTAGGGAATTTAGGAATTGAGTTGCTTGGTGGCGGTTTTGCAGTTGCATGTGGTGTTGTGGATGTGAATCGAGTCGCGTCTGTCGCTGATTTGGGTGACCGCGACATCTTGAGATAGATATTAGGAAAATAGAAGTAAAATTCAAGTATCTAGTGTTACATTTGTGGTTGTGTTTGCGGGTCAGATATCGGGAGATTTTTTTTTTTTTGGTTCGCATGTCAATGACCATTGCAGTGAGATTTCTTAGCGGCGGGTCATTCCGCATCATTGGCTTCTCAAGTTACTTTTAACACCCATAAGCATACCTAAGTAGAGTAGAAGATATGAAATACCATAATAATCTCAATTCTTTCAACACCTTCGGACAATTTTATTAATTAAATACCTACTTACATATCACGTCGCGATTCAATTTCTAGATGGTGAATACCTACTGATTCTATATCTATTATATTTGGTATCGCGAGAAGTTATACTTTGATAGTTAAAGCCAATATAAACTATACAGTTAACTACGAAATACCTTCGTTCATGACCACCTTAGGTTTACAAGGACGAAGAATAAAACCCATAATAAAATGGCTTCCGAAAATCAAACTCCAGATTTAGCATCTGTGATGAAAATCTTAGCAGGTCTATCACAAAATCAGCATCAGTCTCGAGCACCTCCTCCCCAGCAAGATATTTCATCACATGGTTCAGCGACCCAACAACAGCGGCCTATACCATACCAAGTTACCCAGGCCCCACCAGCCAATAATCTGAAGATCGTCGATCCATCGACCATTGTTGAATGGAGCGCGGGGTTACGTTGCGTAATGAAGATTGTATCCAAACACGATCATGTACTCCAAGAAATTCGAAAGGTTAGCATCGACTCTGACCAATCAGTCGGTTTCTATCACTTAAAGTTAGCTTACATGATAACTAGATGATTAAAGTTCAACATGAGCATGAAGAGCAATGGTGGAAAGGTCGGCAAGGATTGATAGAGAAGCAACAAGCTAGGAAGGAAGGCCAAAGAAAACTGGAAGAGGTATTGTGAGTCATAATTTAGCTTCTTTGAGAATTCTACCAAGCTGATATTGTCTCTTCCAGGAAAGCTGTTGGTGGCTCAACAGCCACAGGTGCCTCTAACACGAGCCCAGAGGAATTGGCGAGAGAATTGGAGACTTTTGATATGAAGGTCTACAAGGCTCAGACCCAAATGGTGCGAGAAATGAATGGAAAGTTGAAGAGTCTGGGAATCCCGTTCTTCGGAACGAAGCCCGAACTGGTGATTACACCAGGAAAGTCACATCCAGGGCGGAAAATAGCCGACGGTTCTGCAAAAGAGCAAAACATGATTGATGAGAGCGACTTGGTAGAACTGCAGAAGAAGATGCTTACCATTCTGGAAGATCTTTGTAATGACTGATGTGGAGCTCATCTCTGCAGAAGGCCTTTTGTTGCATGTCGTCAGGAAGAACTTCTTCCATAAGATTTAACCAGATGGAGTAAAGTGCTTGAGACAAACATAATAAGAGGAGCCATCCCTTGAAGTTACAGGTTTTTGTAGCATTTAGAACCCAAGATCGGGAGTTCGAAATGTTCTCGACTGACGGATATAGACATTCCTCTGCGATAGTAACAACTCAATCAAAAAGCCCTTCACTGAGATGACGCCTCATATCCCGGATCTTAATACGACTTCAATGATCAGAGATATTCATGTTTCACAATCCGCTTTGTTATCCCTACTTGAGCCAACTTTAGATATCAGTATTGGGAATGATATGCGAACAGCGCATGGCCTGCGTTCAACAATTGGCTAGAAAAAAGCACGAATGACTTGTGGGAATCGTGAATAGGAAGCACATCTTCCGTATTGCCCCATGAACACTTCCAGAAGGCGGATAGGGCTCGCATGATATGTGTTTTTATTATGAATATGTACACCTCTTCAGCGCCTGCGACGATATGACATGCTTTCAATCCCCTTCCTTCCTCAGTCTAGCAGCTCGAGACTTTCACCGGGCAGGATACAGTATGTAGTCATACCTTTCCAGCGAATAAGTTTTTCCAATTAATGTTCGACAGGGTTTTAATCTTTTAAGTGGTTTGTTCTCACGGTTACGCATTTGGACAGCTGTCAGAGCTCTTTTGGGACTAATAAGTTATATCCTTGATGGTTGTCGAGAATGAAGGCTCTTGATTTTGTGCCACTGGATGATGACAATGGACCTTCATCATATTTTACCTCCATCTAGAGCCGTTATCAATTCGCGCTCACTTGTGTAAGTATATTTGATTATTATACTTGATTATCGGCAATTATAGGTTCCACTACAACACACTTATGAGTTAGAAGGAACCACAATCTCATCCAACATACCATTGATACAGACTTTAGCGGATATATGTATGGATTAATTTATTATGGGAATTCACTGTTCTATTTGTAGTAATATTAGTTTAAACCCATGGCTGCAGGGTGTAATGGATTGAGGAAGCCTTGCATTACACCACCCCTCGCAAACAACAAACAACAGCACCAAGCCAATAATCCAAATGGCGACAGCAGAGATTTCGAACTCGAGTGCATTTTTGCGACTTCCTCGGGAACTTCGCGACTTGATATACACAAGTCTATGTAAACTATTGCCAGCGGAGCGAATCTACGATATCTTGATCGCCATGCAATCGAAGAGATCTTGGGGTATGAAAATGGCTGGAAAGAACTACGATTTGTCTCTCAAGAGTCGTATTTCTTAACGGAGCCATCGATTGAGGGGTTGGGCGGCCGCAAAACACATTATCATATCAAATGTCGGAGCCAGTCAAGCAAGCGGATTGGTGTCATTTCTCAGGGACAGGGACCGAAATTTCGAGCAACAGCTACGGTGTATCAATCATCTTTTAAAGACAATGATCATCGAAAGGGTTTTGACGTTTCCTCGGTTCGAATTTGCAAACAAAATGCTGGTATCATCGAGCCCACGGAAGCACTTTTCGAGTCAGGCTGTAAGTAGATAGGGAATACAGCTGGCTTTATAGCTCGACTCGAAACTTTGATGGTCGTCAAGCGTGTTGTTGACCTGGGCAGTCCGCATAATAGCCCTTCTCAATCCGGTCTCGAGAACTTTCGTGACTGGGCACAAGGACGAAGCTGGAGAGCAATCAAGAGCGATTTCAATAAACGTACGCCGGAAGGGCACAAAGAAGATGGCGGAAATGTGCTCTGGCATTTAAAGGGAGTTGAAGAAGGCCTGCAGAGTTTTGATACGTATGAAGATATTGATGATTTGAATTGGGACGAAAGACATGAAAGGTATTGACCTCTAAAAACTTTGTGCTGTAGTGTCCTGGACCAGAAGCATCTTTCCGATTTGTTGGTATTCCTAGATGCGTCTCATATATCATGAAGGAGTCTCTAAGTGAAATGGCGTATGAAGCGTAACAAACTTTCAAGGCGTTCGGCAGGCAACGAAATTACTGCTTTGAACCACAAAACTTACACCGTTTCAAGATAACGAGCATAAGAGACTGGGCATATCACGACAACACGAACTTGCAGATACATTCTTCCGCACCTCTCCTTGTTACTATTGGTTCCGGGGCCTCCAGGAGATTTGTTGACCGGAGGCCTCTTGAACTACGCATATAAGGCAGAGGAAGTATATGATCTTTTCAACGATTGCTATCTGACTCTCACTACAAAGTTCGAGTTCGCTCGTCTATTTCAAGAGCAACGCTGTACAAACATCCTCCAAAATATGACTTCACTAAGACCTCAACTTATTCATTCTTCCAAGCCTGTAATGTATGGAGCCCAATGCCCTCTCAATCCACGTTCCTGAATGCTAATATTTGCAGCTCCTCGAAGGCCAAACGAAGATCAGACGTTGCATCACATGCAAGCTCTTCTGAATCTTGCAACCAAGTAACCTCTGCACCTACGAACTTGGCAACCCCAGCAAATACGTACATCCGCATGGATACAGCAAAGATAGCTCGGGGTGAGGATGCTCCGTTCGTCGCGACCCATCATTGTCAGGCACAGGGCTGCGAATTTATCACAATTGAAAGTCTAGTTCGGGGCTCACAAGATCGTTCTATAGTCAACTCGGACAAAAGCAATTATGTGGATTTGATCTCGGCATTGATGGCAACACTTGTTACTTATGACGCTTTTTCTACGCCAATGCCTATACGAAATGAGCGAGACGATATTACTGTGTACGCAGATTCCACGGTAGTCAATATTGATATTGATGTGGAGGCATGGTGCGGACAAGAGGCCACCAATTCTGATAACGTCGGCTCAAATGTGCCGGGCAACCGATGGTGGGCTGAGCGAGATGCATGGGCAGGGGATTCTTTTACGGGAATCGGTGCGCAATTTGAGCCCCAATGAAAGGAAAGGCCCAACTTAGCAAACGTTGCAACTGCATAAATGAACACGAAATGAGTATTCTTGACTACCCTTTGAACATTGGGTGGCCTCTAAATTGCGCCACTAAACTTACTACCGTGTAATCATGGATTTTTTTTATTCTCTCACCAGTTTATTCCTTGTTCGCCTCTATTAAGGTACGGTAAGCTTACCACTTGCTACCTAGCTCTAAGTAAGGGTTCACCAATCATGTACTGCCAATGCAACATATCGAATATGCACCCATTGCGACAGAGGCCACCCTTCCCACAGCCTCACGATGTTTTGATATCATTATCACATATATACTCCAGCTGTTACCTCGACACTCACATCAACAATTTTTTCTCCACTTTGTCTGCCAAAAAAAAACGATTATCTACCATAGTTGACGTCCTATCCCAATTCTTCGCATAACCCCGCAGCTTACTTGGAGACAAGTGCGCTTGCGGGGATAAGTTTGTCCTACTTATCCCGTCTTTTAAATTAGCTGCTAAGCTTCCAAAACTTTTCCAATACCCTTTGAGTCTTTTGCCTTGCGCGAAGACGTGCGGTCTTCGCGCACCAAGCAATCTCGGAGTATTTTCAAAACCATCTTTTAGAAAACTTTCCACAACAAGATCTCCCTTTATATGTCTGTCTAAAGGATATTGAAGGCACGCCAAACACAGAATCTAACCTCAATTTCTTCGATAGTCATTATTCTTATCAAAATGGTTCAGAAAACTTTGAACAATCTACACATTTTCAGGCATTTTCGTCTTCGAACACATCTTCTTCGACATTCCCAGCTCTAGTCTCCCCAACAGTGATACAGGACATCCCGCGCTCAACAATAAGTACAAGCAATACCACTCACAGCGCGCTCACTACCGATCAGCAACAAACGCCAGAACTAGCATCTCCGACTTCTTTAATCATCCCTCAATATATCAATTCGCTTACTCCAACTCCTGACGCCCGAGAGACATCATCCGCATACCTGCCCCTGATTGGTTCCCCCGCCGGCTCGGATCTTCCATCTCCTTGTATGGAGCCTAGGAAAACCCATTCTCCAAGGCAATCGCATGTCCAATACTTGAGGTCTAAGCAACAATACCAATGCAAAGACTGCCCGAAACAGTTTACACGTCGTTGCGATTTAAAGTAAGTGTTCTAGTATTAGGTTAAAATACGAGTTATCTACTAACCGACGATCCAGTAAGCACGTCAAGTCTCACACACGCCTTTACAAGTGTGACGAACCATCGTGCGACGAGTCTTTGGGGTTTGCGCTGCCAAAGGATCTACGCCGGCATATCGCAACAGTGCACAAAAAATCTGCGAGGCTGCCGTGCTTTTATACGGGCTGCGAGGAAACTTTCTCTCGCGCAGACAACCGCGAACGGCATGTAAAGCAAAGGCATTTGCGGTTTTGTCATACGGAGGCGACATAATAATGGAATGCACTAGAGAAGAAGAACCACAATACAGCTGCACTGCATCAGCTGCATATGAGTGAGAAGTCAAGACACATTGAGATTCACAATGATGCTGGGCCAATAGAGACCATTTGGAGTTCTTCGAGGGGATTACATCTTACATCCCCCAATACAAGGTCAACATAAGAACGGGGAAGTCTTTATAGGCAAAGGGTACCTCGCCGGGATCTGCAAAGTGTTTGATTGAGGTTGTGTTTGGGTTGTAGCCCAAAACATGGTTTATTATGTACATAGCTCAACCTCAACCACTGGGTATGACTGGGCGAAAAAGTGTTCGGCAGGTCGAATTGTTTTTTTGTCTTTCTTTTTTTTTCCACACCTTTCTATCAATGCGGGTTTTTTATCCTGTTGCTCAAGGACCTTTATGCACTTGAACGAAAAGGTTTTCCCTGTTTGTTTTGCAGAAGGGTAGACAATGTCACGACGTAATGACCTCTCGAATAGATACTACCATTGAATCAAATATCATCTACCTTGTATATATGAATGGCTCTCAAATGGATTTCTTCCAACCCAACCAATTAAATAAAGCATACTCAAAAAGTTGCATTTATTTTTTTAAGCAAGATCACTAACAGCCTAAATACCCCAACAAAGCCCTCGATACTGGCCTGCAAGTATTTTATCTCATCTCCATGAACATGTGCATGATAATTCTAATGTTCTTTCTCATTGGATGAAGCACATAGCAACAATCATATATCCGATCACTGAAAGTAACATGTTTACGGAAGACATAAGATTACAGAAAGGGTTGGAAATATAATTATTCTAAACGCAAAAATCTTTTATTCTCAATGCGACTCACAAACTGTGACTTTTGAATCGTATCTTTCTATTCGATTGTCAGAAATTTGCGTTACTGTCATAGTTATGATCGCTAGTTGAAGGGTATAATTATTACAACTCGGCAAAACAAGGAGATAGAAAATATACTTGATTATCGAGATTTTAATCATCTCCGGTGAGAAGTGGGTTAACATCATCATCACATCTGCACTTTTACCCTTGTTCAAGGCATTGGCTTTATCTCCGGCTTTAGAGGCCTCATCGAGTAATTTGGAGAGAGAGCGTTAACTTCATTCATGAGTTGGTATGATTCGTACCACTAGAACACAGAAGTTTCAGTTAATTTCTGCCCGCGAAAGAATCCAGAAAGGATGCGAGCATGCTACTTTGAAGTTTAAAAGCACAAAATCGAGCCAAAGTACTTAACGCCTCCATTGAAGGAAGTTGCTGCATTCTGCACAACTTGAAGGTCCTCAATAATTGTATCGATTTTTCCACTGACAGTGGCAGGCTTGGTTGACCCCACCAGCGCTTCGAGATGCTGGCATCTTGGAATCTCCAATCGGAGAGCCAATTTCCAGGGAAGTAAGGGAAAAGAGGTAGATGGTAGATGGACGCATATTGGATCGTTTGTTGAATAGGAAATCCTTTCTTGACTTGGGAATGTTTCCACTGAGGAAAGGGAGACCAATATGGACATTCATATATCAACAGTAACTTACTAATGCATGATTATGAGCGACGGCGTGGGAGATGATACTCGGATGGTATAAAAGATCCTTAGCAATACGGTCAACAACTTTGCTATGTGCAGTAAGTAACAAGAGCTTGGTTTAGGTCTGCCATGGCAGATGGTTTATACAAAACTGACTCGAAAAGATGGCAGCGGGTGGAAGAGTGCATTATACTCTACGTCTGTAACGAACTATTGAACTTGTTAACTTCTAATCTATTCAACGACAAATGTGTCTCGTATAACTTACGGTTATCATTGCTTCAATCGCTGTTTTGTATGTCGAAGTTGCTGGAACTTCCATGCCGCCCAATTGATTGTGAGCCCAGAGATATATGATAGAAGGTAAGATGTAGCGCCACTTAGCGGGTAGTCAGTTGAGAGCGTAAGATATAGCAGCGAAAGAAAATAACAGGAGACTGTTCATTTTCCTATCATTCTATGTGACAACCTACACCAACATTTTTGTATTATGAGTCGTCACACCCCATATTATCTGGAGAAACACAAAAGTTTTGATGCGGTCCTGCGGGATTCAAAGACACTGAAAAGAAAATAGGCATCTAAAACTTCAATTGCATTGTACCAGAACGAGTGACTTTCATTTACTATGTAAAATGAATGACTGGCTATAAAAATCCCAACTCCAAACTCCAAATCCAAAAAGACAATTTCAAACCCAAACAAAAATCAAACCGAGACAGACCCCTTCCAAATGCCCAAATTAACACAACAAATCCTTGCCCAGACCCTTGCATCACTTCTTACTGCCACTGCCACTGCCGATTTTGCCTTTGCCATGTTTGCTCTTGCCTTTCTGAGATTCAGGGCTGCTGGGGTTGCTGCTGCTGGTATCCCAACCAGTATGTTTTGACGACGAGGGCTTCTGAGACGATCCCTTGTGATCCGCCATACATGGGCTATTGTAGTCCACCACCCGTTGACCGAAAGTACAACTGCCTGATTTGTCATGATGACGACTTTTGTCCGACTTTTTCCAAAAGTCGCTTTTTCCCTTTGAGTCTAGGGAACTTGATGGCATGCAAATGCATTTGGCGACTTTTCGAATCACGTAGCCATTGGGCCCGTTGAGATCTTGTTCGCATAGGTTGCACTTTGCCATGGTGTAGGAGGTGATTGGAAATCGAAAAGAGGTAAAGATAGAAGATTGGAGATAGTGGTTGTGATTGTGATGATTGAGGAAGTGATGAATGTTGAGAGTGATGCAGAAAGAAAAGAAGAGAGCTTCCACACTGCCCTTTATACCCTTTTCTCGAGAGAAGAATCCCCACTCTTCCTAGTCCATTTCCATGCTGAAATGGGTCTGGCACCTGTTGGTGCTAAACTATGAGCACATAATGGCGATGATGTGACAAAAAGAGTGGCAATGAACTGATCTCTTAGATCCTAGCCGTTCTTTGGCCAAAGGGGCGCAATTGATTGCAGCCCTAATCCACATACCTTCCACGACGCGCCTTCCGCTATTCGCACACTTCAGTATTTTACCTGCCAAGTATGGATACCCTGCGGCCGGCGACCAGCTCTAGAGCCAAGACTGATGGCAATAACGGATAAATCCAAATGGCATTCGCCGAGTATCAGCATCTGGATCCGTTACAACTAGGTCGCGACCACGGCCAATGCCAAGATAGATTGAAATAGATGCTCCGGATGCTCTTAAGCGCACGGAACGGGTGAATATGGTCCGGTTGGTGGCTACTGTAGCTCCCATCGTGTGCCAAGATCGACCGCAATCCTTCGAAGCTCTCTGCTCAAAAAACCAACATGACTAGAGATCCTGCATAATTGGATTGATAATCGATAAAATCGGGTACAGTCGGCTATATATCAACATCTTACGCGATCTAGAGTATGCTCAGAAACCAACAGCCTTCCTACAGTAGCCCATTGTTTGGCCCGATTTAGCTATTTCTGGAAACATAGAAGCCATGCTCACAAACCAACAGAGCATGATAACTTCGTACGCCATTACTTGGCCCAATTGAGATGTTTCTGCAAATACATCGTGGGATGTAGATTGTGTTTAAAATTATGCTTAAAAACTTACCAAACACATAATTTTTCCGAAATCATCGCCGAATCCATTATCCGACCCATTCTACAACCCAATTTATCTATTTTCGGAAAGCAAACCATCTACAATGCCGTGCATGAAAACTAAGAGATGTGACGTCCCGCACCGTTGCCTCCGGATACATCTTGCAATCCATTTGACAGTTTCGCAACCTATTCTCTGGCCCAATTGATCTATTTTGGGAAGCACACAATGCAGCCTTTACCCGGCGGGGCGGCGCGGCGCGTAAGAAAAAAGACAATTTAGGTACTGACAAGCAAAACATTTAACCGCTCGGTCGATGAACATGTGAGATTGAGCGAGTACCCGCTAGCAAAGCCTTTTTCACCGCCCGGTTGATTCCACCAGGTCAGTGCTTCACTACCTCCCCTTCACTTTTCGAAGCCATAGCTTCTAACCACTTGGGGAAATGCCGGTAGAGATTGATCAAACAATCACATACAAAACCAACATCGTCACTGCTCCCAAAAAAAAAGAAATAAGGGTCCGGTTGTCTGTATAGCGGACAAGGCCTGCTCTGCTCAATGACAAAGTTGCTGCTGCATTCATTCAATTCATTTAATATACAAAATGGTGGATAGACGGCGTATACCTATAATCTTCTCCTAATGACACTGATCCGCCGCGGGTATACTCGTAATTCCAAAAATTGACAACACCATAAACAGCCGTTCCCATCAACCCTGGTAATATTATTCTGGCCATTTCCATGATTAATCCTCCTCGGCGGAGAAATATCGCTTCGTCTTACTCTGCCCTTGCTGCGCCTTTAGATCTGCTGGTACGCTCGTGTGATGTACTACGTGGGGCCTGTATATTGCATCCACAGGTGGCATCCTATACTCAATATGTCAGCATCTTGCTGCTGCTCCCTCGAAGCGTGTTGGTGCCCATTTTAAGCCACTTATATCCACATCCTCTTTCTTTTTCTTTTGGCTAAGATGTAAATTTTCAATACACAAGTTGGTCGTGAGAAATTCACGGAAATATTAGAAACATAGAAAAGGAAGACAAACCAATCGTCCAAGCTCAATGGGAAATACTCATAAAGTGCCTCCTCATTGCCTTCTGGGCTACTTATACTAACAGCTTTCTTCACCATGCCTGCCTTTGCATTCATATTACCGTCTCTATCAGCGTTAATCCTGTGACTAGTGGCTCTATCTCTATCCAACATATTCGAAGAATGTTTGGACGAAGTATGTGATGGAGTATGTGAGGCAAGAGACGTATCATCGTCAGCAAGTGATAAATCTATTGGCGCTACTGCTGAGTGCGGCCCGCTTTTGGCTGAAGACGGATTCGAGTCAGATTTCCAACGTGTTTTAGGCACAGGGGGACGATTATGTGAGGTTGTGGTTGAGAGAGCTGCTTTTTTGGTGCGATGGGATGACGGCGTGGGTGGTTCAGAAGGGAGAGATGGGGAGTGTAGACTAGGTGACCATTCTGGCAAGTCAATTTGTGTCTGATGTTATGTTAGCTAGTGTAAAAATTAACACTCCTTATAACCCAGGCAAGTAACAGGAAATATGGGTAGAACAGACCTGAACAGCACTTGTCGCATAGAATCCATAAGAACTCCGAGCATTGGCTGGGTCAACCTTTACTGTTGGTCCAGAATCACCGCTACTCATGGTCCTAGGCTTTGGTTCGGGTTTCTTATCACTTAATTGAACATCTTTCCTGCTATCGAAATTTCTTGGGCTTCTCCCTCTCACAATAATTGGCCCCGATCGTATTTCCGCCAAATTTACTTTGTCTCCCGTGGCTAATGTGGCCATGAGATTTATTTGTACAACATAATGTTGTTGTAATCCTTTCCTTCTGCCATTATTTGCTGTGGCATGTTTGAATTGTAGCCTCTTCCATGCGATAGGTATTGATACGCATGTAGGGTCCAGTTCGGGATTGATGCTTAAGTCTAAGGGCCATTGCGGTGGTGCTGCGCCAGCCTTGTCTTCAGAGGTTGTCATATTGGCCGTTTTCCATGGGACACTAATAATCTCTGTGCTTTTTCCCTCAATACTCTCAAGCGCAGATATTGTCGCAGCTAAATCGTATATCGGGACATGCTGGCCCTGCTCATTTACCATCCTAGTAATTGATCTTGATAATGTGATACTCCCTGATATTTGAAACAAGTTGCGCCGGTAGCAAGTCAACTCCATAGGTCTTCCCGCCGTTTCCTGTCCAAATACATCTTCAGCCACGAAAAACATTCCATATAATTCTGCCGACATCGCTGGCCATGTTTGTCCTCCGTCATCGAGAACAGGCGCTTTCATTATTGGTGCGCCAAACCCAAGTAATTTGTTATCCGGATCGCTGGAATTGGTATCGCCATGATTGCCGATATTTCGTTCCTCGAGGAGAGAATCGAAGGTACTCGACTGATAGGAAAAAGGATCTTCGAATGTTGTGGAGAACGCATCGGACAATTCATATGCTGGTGTAAATGGTAGTGTGGGCAGTCCTGTGTTCACATCATCTCTTTTTACTCAATCGTTAGTATATTGATCCCTTCTCTCGGAATGTTTATGCCAAGAACATACAATATGCCATCCGCCTCAAAGTTCAGATCGTGATCAAAAGCCTCCATTCTAAATCCTTGACTGCCCAAGTCTGGACCTGTTAACCTTAATATATCGTTCGAAGTCGTTGATGAAATGGTGAGAGTATCATAACCTGCCATATTCGCAAACTTAAGATATGCGCTTGCTCAGAGGTGGCGATTCATTTGAGGTAGGTTTTATTGCCGTGCGCATTGTACCAGTAGATAGAAATCGCGAACAGAGAATATAATCAATCATGCACCTGAACACCTAAATGATTGACTGAAGAAATATTATCAAACTATGATCTCAATTCACTAGGTAGGTGGTTGATAGTTGAAGTCGGACAAGCCGCAGCTTGGCGGTATATCAGTACATGTAAGCGGGATTATCGACAGGCTCCGGATACATGGATTCCCACAAGGCAAGAGTAATATCATAGGAAGCAATATGGGATGAAATATAATAACGGTACCAATGAACTTGAACGATTAACTATCGATACTTGAGTCTGCTATTCCCTTCTTTTTATCACCTTTCTTATTCACTTTAATAAACCTATCGTAACCCTACATTTTTTGCCATTTCTTGACATGTGCGCCAATTTCTATTATCAATTGTAGATTTCTCTTACCCCCAATCTCCCGTGGCCCAAAATAGTCTTCCCCATCTTTCGGCCAAATTCTAAATCAACTAATAAATTTGGCGAACGAGCAGACGAAGGGGTTAATAAGTTAATCTAGATCCTTGGAGAATTATATCCTCATCTCCATCATCATCATTATTCTTATCCTTAGAATATTCTCGCTCGGGCCCAGAGTATTGTCTTTTCATCTCCACATCGATAATGGCTGCTGATTCCAAACCGTTTCCCGACGGAGAGTCGAACGATATGTTGTACAAACATCAAATATGATTGGCTTGAATGAAGCCTTGTCTTGTCTAGGAAGGGGGAACCGGGTTCTGGATCGAGCCTAGGCTAGGCTTTTTTTTTGTGATCTCAAACTCAGAGATTCTATCCTAGTCCGATCCCTAATCGTTGGTTCTGCATTCGGCTTACTATTCGTTGCTGCATTTTCGTCGGCTTGTGGGGGCGGGCACAAAATTTGGCTCCTGGCTTTAGATATGAAATAACTCCCCCGGATCAAAGATTCACTGGTCTATTGAATTTCAGATCAAAATCTGCCCCTCTAGATATCACATACATTCATTAGTCGTAGAATAAACTGGAACACCTAGAGTCAAATTGTCCTGTCGCATTGCCATCTATTGAGATTTCCCAGGTGTCATTATTCTAGTTTTGAATTGAGAAAGATGGCGACACCGAGAAGCCCCAAATTCGAATGTTTCCCAATAGGCATTTTATCTTCGTTGCAGAGTTTTCAACAACCCGCCGCAGTATTGAAATTGTGTCGCCTGACAAAACGAATGATATCCATCTTCCAAAAACCTTTCGTTATATTAAGTAGGTTGCAATCTATTTGGTTCATCATGGCGTGATTGTCTATTGGAACCTTTAGACTTTCGTTGAAACGGCGGACTTAGCCCAAAAGCATGCTTTCTAGAATTATTTCGCAGAGCCAGTCAGTCTCTATGCCCGCGAAATGACAGGAAGAAGGGGAGAACCGCCGCTTCGGGAATTTTAATCTTTGACAACCACCACAACGCTCATAACACTCCACACTTTGCCTTTTTCTTCTCATGTAAGAGCGCCGACGATACTATATTGCACTCTGTTTTCTTCAAGACATTGTCATCAATTGCGCCATGCTCAGTAGCATTGCAATGGTATGGAATGAATGTCCTCTTATCCACGATTGGAGAGACTATGCGAGACGGCAACGATAGCAGAGATATGATGTTATCGATTGATTATCTGGCGTATTGAGAGAATAGTAAATAGAAGTGTTTCTCCAATATCGAGTTTGAGTAGTAAAGTAAATGGAGCAAAAGAATTGGGCAGAGAAGTTGCCATCGTTGTCAACGTTGTCAAAATTTCGCACTCTACTCTTGCTGTCGCAAAAAAAGGCTTTTTGCGACAACTTTCAATTGAGCGATAAATTAATTATTCAGATATGCAACAAAAATCGGAGAATCGGCGATACTATAGCCCGTTTGATAGCTTTATTGTTCACTTCACTTAACTTCACTTCTAAGTCTCTTAAAGTTCACTTCACTTTCTCTTCGCTTATCTAATTTCTGTGAAGGGGAAGAAAGGTTTAAGTGATATGGTAGAGGATCAAAAGGGGTAGATTTACTGGGATGGTCTACATTGTTTGTTATTTCTATGACGAATATACAGGACATTATTTAAATAATCTACCTACAACCTTTAGAAATTCTCCACATTCCACTCCTCCTCACTCAAACTCCCTTTCAGCAAACTCGTCCCTCTCTTCAAAAACTGACCATACCCTTTCTTCCCCACCACCCCACCACCCTCACGATCCCACACCACTTCTCCCCTCAATATCGTATATCTCGGCCATTGGCGTAGCTTCCTCCCCTCATAAGGAGTGTAATCAACATTATGATGCAACATCTCATTCTTCAGTCCAAACTCCTCTAATCCCTCTTCCCCTTCCGCAGGATACCAAATCGTCAGATCCGCATCGCTGCCTTCCATGATAGCCCCCTTTTGCGGATACAAACCATACAGCTTCGCGGCATTCGTACTCGTCACCTCCACAAACTTCGTCAGCTTCAACCGATTTTCGTTGAGCGCTAAACTCATCCGCGTCTCTACGCCCGGACATCCATTCGGTATGTATTTGAAATGCCCATTAGGATATTCTTCATCAATACAAGCCTTTTTCCCCGTCTCCGTATCGTCATACAGGAACGGACAATGATCACTACTAAGCACCGTAAACGTCCCATCCTCAAGCCCCTTCCAAATCGCCTGGTGATCATCCGAGCCCTCCCTGGGAGGCGGAGCACACACGCACTTTGCGCCTTCGAAGCCCGGCTTGTCGAGATCCTTTCGCGTCAGAAAGAGATACTGCGGACACGTTTCCGCATACACGGGCAAACCGCGCTTTTGCGCGTCGCGGATATGCTGTGCTGCCGCCGGGGATGATACGTGTACAATGAGGATAGGCACATCGATATAGGAAGAGAGCGAGATGGCGCGGTATGTAGCCTCGATCTCGGCGACGGGCGGGTGAGATGTTACGTGGTATTTGGGAGCGAAGAGCTTTTTCTCTTCAAGTTTCTTGATCGTCCAGTCGATTATAGACCCGTTTTCCGCATGGATTAGCGTCACGATCTTGTTGGCACGTGCTTCGAATAGTACGTCCAGAATCTCAGAGTCTTGGAGTTGCAGCGCCTCGTAAGTCTGGTTGTTTGTTAGTATAGAAGTCTCTTTTGAGTTGAGTGAGCGGCATGGAATACCATGTAAATTTTCAATGAAGAAATTCCCGCTTCTCTCAGTGCTGGGAACTCGGAGATGGCTTGTCGACCCGCATTGGAGCAAATCAGATGGAATGAGTAATCAGAATAGCAGTTGTCTTTGGCGCGAGCATGTGTGGCTTCTAGAACTGCCAGTAAAGAAGGTTGGTCTTTGCTCTGCGGTGCGAATGTAATTAGGGTTGTAGTGCCCCCTGCAATTGCAGACCTTGAACCTTTCCTTGCGATTAGTTTCGCGGGTTTGATAATCGAGGAACGGTAAGGTACTCACCACTCTCATAGTCATCCGCAGTTCGTCCTTTGCCGAATAGCGGTGGTTCAGCTATCACTGTCAGTCTACTATTTTCTCTTCATTCGAAGAAAACTACTGACCTAGATGAACATGCGCATCAACACCTCCAGGCTATCATTCATTCCATCAACATTGAACTCCCAAGTACACACAGCACCAACCATGTCAAATAACAAATAACATGCACTCAACGCTCAACACTCACCATAACCCAACCTCCTTTCGCATCCACCGTCTTCTTAGCCGTGACCCCATTTAGACTCCCCCTTTCAACCAACTTCACAATAACCCCATCCTTAACTGCAATGTCAATTTCCCCGATATCTTGATCGGTCACCACTATTCCGTTCGTGACTATGAGATCGTATTCAGCCATTTTTTGTACGTATTTGTGTTCAATGGCCCATATCATCCGTCAAATGGTAACTCCTTTTATGAAACATTTGTATCGCCGAATCTAGCAGCGCTTTTCGCGGATATTGTAGGCATGTGGTTTCTGATTGGCTAAAAGTGGGGTTCTCCTTGAAATTTCCTTATCTACGTACCAGTATCCGTCGGCTTAACTTCCGATCGAACCGAATGCTTGAAGCCTAGCATATTAACAACAACATTACATCCTAAAAATTTTCACATGTTATTTATGCAAGTTATGATCGCAACCGGTACAAAACTCTTAAAATGTCAAGTTGGTTATTTACGTGCGATGACATTCTGTCTATTCTTCGAGAAATAGGAGGTTCATGTAGTCTACATAAGATTCTTTTCCATGGCATGCAAACGGTGATAAGCTCTTCTTCTTATCGTGAATGCGGGGTATTTGGCCCCCACTCAAAGAAGGAAAAGTATTCACTTTTATATCCTCCTCATTATTGAGAAGAAAGGAAAAAGGAGTTGTTTGGGAACACAAGATTGATGACCTTCGGTAGTGGCAAAGTATGCCGGTGGCGAGAGCAATTAATACGGCATAGGCATGTTCATTTATTCGGCACTGACACGGAATACCATTACACATCCTCACTCACTCTCACACCATCACCCTCATTTTCCTTATCTTATTTCACTTCCCTTCCCACAACTTTTGAAGCTCGCGTAATGCGTATGCGCTGCTACCAAACTTGACGTAAGAGAAAGAAATATATCGTCAGCAATGCAGCATTAGGAGCGGAAAAACACCAGGCCAGATACCTCACCGCTGCGAGGAAAAAGAAAAACTTCCTTCATAACCAGAAAAAAATCAGCTTCTGTAACCATCCGTAAGTCTTCATATCACGAGTTAGCCCAATTTACACAACACATATGAAGTAACATAACACTGCGGGTATCGGTGGCCCCCCAAACATCCCGCGCTCTCCTCAGGTAAAGTACGCAACTACCCGAGCCAAAGAAAAGATATCTATGTGACACGAATTGATTTGAAATAGATAATGGTATGCGCCAATAGTCTCGGAATTACCTAACAAAAGGGACATCCCACCCACGAAAAAGGACCCTTACTTGTACATCAACTAATAAGAATGGATGTATGGCCTTTGCGGTATCTCATCCTCATCTTACTGATATCTAGTTTACCGTCATGGATGACGAGGGATGTATAAAAGTATACACTTCTTACCATACCATTACCATCCGCATAGGTAGCAGTGAAGGTTAAGTATCCATGATACTTGTACATATATGACCAATAAATACTAGGATATGGATTTCTTTTAGCAATTATCATGCATTGAATGCTGATAATGCGATGATTCTCCAAGGTTTTGGTAGGTTGTGGGGTTTTAAAGGATCTACTAGGCATGCGTAGAAGAATCATAAACATGTGGTTGGAATGTATAGCTTCTTCATTAGATGTTGGTTAATTGGTCAACTAAAGTCAAGATCTTCATATGTACCCAAAGTAGGTAGGGACAAGTCCGGTAGGGAATCAGGATCCCGGATACATGCTATTATTACATGGAACAGGACCTTTTTAGAAAGATAGACAAGTCAATTTTATCTCTGATAAGGAATTTCTTGTACTCTTAGTGGTTTAAATAGAGACAAGATCCAAAAGATGGGATGTTAATCAAAGTTACTTTTATTTTTATTAAAAACTAGTAGTTGAAGTTAAGTAAAATATTCAAATTTAACCAATTAGAAGTTTTGGGTTACGAAATATTACGTATTAAATATGTTTATTGGTTAAAATATATGTGGATTCTTTTCTAAAAAGTTCAGTTGGATTGACATGTTCACGGTTGAAGATGCAAGTATTATCTCATTTTCTGGTGTCATGATAAAACATAACATGGGGAGAATTATCTTTTTGATCCAAGCTTCTTTTATATTTACTTACTTCTTCTTGAACGATTCATGGATGACATGGTGTATCAAATCGTATATCGTTGCTACCATTTTTATATTGAAAGGGGAATTTAAAAGGTAGAGATCCTAGAAATACCTAGTAGGTAGGTAGGTAGGTAGGTAGTGAAGGGTTTCAGGAAGTTCTAGATCATAGTTGGGAAACATCTTTGGGGAGGGGAGAAAGAGAAGACGGGGAGGGAGGTAAAAGGGAGCCAAGGAATTGGGAAGACTTACCATACCATACAATACAATACCATACCATTCCTAGTAAACTTAGCTTGCAATTGATTATGCAGTGTACCCAAACCTTACCAGGTTAAATTGAGCCCATCGTACCGGCAATGCAGATGCGAGGTACGGATTAGTAGAATAATGTTAAAATATTTATTATTTTTTAATTGATATCAAAATTGATTTGGTGTATGTACGTACCTAGGTATGTACGTATTACTACTACTACTACTACATTTCTTTCTATTCTACTCTACTCTACTCAACCCTTTCCTACTTTGCATTTCGTTGCCTTGTTTTGTTTTACCAAGAAACATCTTGACATGAAATGACATGACAGCCCTACCGGTTGATATTGTACCGTAGCTTAATGCATCGATCACATCCTTATGCTCGTCTCATTAATTTGGAATGAGATGGAACGAGACGGAACGAAACCGAACGAAACGAAGGGTAAACCAAAA
>JWJA01004922.1:0-15889 GCA_000812885.1 Lanzia echinophila
GGTGATATAATCAACTTGGTGCTGCAACTGGATTCCTTTACTACATTCAAACAAAATGCAAACGCAACGACTTTATCATGGTACGAGAAGTACTGTAGTTAGTAATATATGAGAGAATCATGTCCGACTTGTGTTGAATGCCATCATACATCTTTCTCACACCTCCTATTCTCCTAGTGCTTACTATTTATCAGTCCGACTGTATTATCTAAATAATCCTCAGAAAATGATTGAAAAATTTATATCCTAATTATCAATTTCTAACTTCTTATTCGTTAGAATTGTATGAATTCATCACATAATGTCATCAGCACCTTATCAATATCACTAATACTGTACCTCACAGTAAGTCACAGTAATATATCACAAAACGAACCTTTGCCCAAAGCTTCCTAACTTCATAATGTACCGTACATTGCTCTTCTTCCCCGAAAATAGGATCTCATGGATCTATCTCATAGTTCTAGTTCTAGTTCTAGTTCTATTACTGAAGGTGGAGGGAGAGAATCACCGACTAGGTATCTATCATATTAATTATTCCCCCGCGGCCACAGCGCTGAAATGTAAAAAATAGATCCCTGTATAAATTCAACAGATCCACCATCTCTAGACCTTTTTGACACCCATTTCACACTATTTTCAACACTTCAAACCGTCAAACGGCATGATGGATTCATATGGGTATCATAGCTTCAAACATTTTTTTCAATAATAACTAGGTACAGCACTGTACGTATGTACGTACCTATCCATTCCTATTATCCCCACCACTCGGATCTCCTATTCCAAGCTTATCCCAACAACCGAGAGATCGGCTCCAGTAAATCAAAAAAGATAAAAAGCTTGATGAATGAATGTGACTTGCTCAGTGGTTGAAAGTTAGAACCGAGATGTCGGACCTCTTCCCTCCACTATTCCCGGGGTACCTTTAGTTATAAATGAATCCTTTCTTTATTCAAGGTAGATACCATGACATGATATGACCCAAAGATGATTGATTCGCATCGTATTCCATACCTCATATAGAAATTTACTCTAATACTCGATAGGATTTTTTGATTTGTTTGACCACTCGTATCTCATGTAACATGGGACCCAGTGGCCCATCGAAAAATCCTATTCATCGAATGTTTTTAATCAATCGAGGAATGGAGCAGCATGGCTCTCGATTGCACTGCCTGGGAAAAGACTTATAGTCTGGCCCATTAGCCACCCAACTCCATCCCACTATGTTGGTTTCCAACAATATTTCACATATAAAGTAACGGCTCTGCTTTCCTTTGTGTCACATCTCATCTGCAATCACTAGCTATCTTAAGCAACCTTAGGTCGTACTGGACACCGCTTTGATCGCACAACAGTCTGCAGAATTTACTCGAATTTCTTTTTCTCATATTACTTTTTATCCTCGCGCATATGCAAGAACGCGGTTCCGGAATGGGTATCGTCACTGAATTCGTATCTAGTATGTCGGAGATGCATGCTTTACCTGGATGTGAGGCTTCATTGGATCATCAACGTCATACATCTCAACAGAACATTTCTTTCTCCTCGAACATAAATACCTCTTGTTCTCAAGCAATGTCCAACACAGTTCATTTATCTATCAAACACGATTTCATTCTCTTGGATAGTCTCAATATGGTAGCCATGGAAGCTCTCGTTGTTGCACTCTTCACTACATGTGTAGTATACCTCTTAAACTCAAGACGACAGAGACATGCACGAGATAGCAAGAAGAAATCTTCATCATGGCCTACCTTTCCTACATATCAATTCTCTCGAATCTTCTCATGTTCCGCTTCTCCTTCTCAATCTTCATCTTCAACCACCCCACCTAAACCTCTCTCCCAGCAGGAACCATACGCAATGCCCCCACTAAAGCCTACCGCTCCACGCCCCACTTCCATGGGTCTCAAGCGCCTCGACCAATCCAATTGGCTCACCATCGACTCTAACTACGTCCCGGAACACACGCTTCGGGCCTCTATTCTAGAAACTCGCAAGCCCAACGTCTTGCAAGTCGTCCCCGGTGCCGAAGCCGCTTGTGACGAACTCCTCGATCTCGTAGTGGAATTCCTCCTCGCTCGATATCCCAAAAACTTCACTCTACACAAGGAATTATCTACCATCTACTCGCATCTCACCAATGAATCATTCAAGATCGGTTCTGAGTGTCAAAATCCATTGGAAGTAGCGGCGAGATTATGCATGGAGGATTTCAATATCCTGATTAAAGATGAAGAGAGTGGAGATTTTAACCTGATGGCCAGCGCGACCTTGTTTCCCGCGGGCTGGAAGCTACAGGAGAGAATCGGAAGCAGTATGGCTGCTTTACATGCGCCTGTGCCCGGCTGGAAGGAGAAGTTGGGGAAGAGTGTCGATAGGTTCGTGTTACCTTGTATTTTCCCGTGATAGTGAAAAATTGCTAACGAAGACGAAATAGATACTTCACCCATCTAACTCCACGAACGTGCATGGAGCGTTCTAATCTCTTCATTCAGACCACCGACGTCCTATTCCAAGACGTGCCGGAAACCCCTTCTAATTCCTTGACACCAAATGACATTTACGTTCGGCGCGAACGTCAAACGTTCACCAGACTGGAGAAATCAAATGCAGTGCTGTTTACAGTGAGAACATACATGGAGAAACTAGTAAATCTAGATTTAGAAGAGACGGAAGCATTGGGGAAGCAAGTGAAAGGGTGGGAAGGAGAGATGGCTAAGTATAAAGGTGTGGGTGTTTGGGGTCCTACTTGTTTGGATTATTGCGATGAAGTTGTAAGATCGAATCGAGGGTCGGAAAATGGGATTGTGGAAAACATAAGTTGATTCTTTGATTCCTTTGTTGGTTTTGATTTTCCTTTGTTTTTGTTTTGGTCGGAAAAGCACAAAAGTTAATTGGATTTTGGATTGGATTGGATTGGCCAATTGGGTAACTGGGATTTGGAAAATGGGATGGCGGATGGTGTATGATTGAATGAACAAAATGAACAAAATGAGTGTGGGATCTAATAAGGACCTTACTTAATTTAATACACATCGGAAAATAGGGGGGTGTATGGAAATGGGAGTTGGAACAGGCGGGGTGGATCTAATAAGGATCTAATACAGGACTGTATATTCTTAATAGGTATGAACAGGATAAAACTGAAAAGAAGGGAGTAGGAACATACAAAAGGATTATTATTAACTAAGACGTTAGTTCAAATAATGCACATGTGATTGTCAGAGTGACTTGCCTTTGACTGTAGAAAAGAAGACTATTCTACTTCCGGCATTGTTGTATGAAATACCACTCATTATCACCTCGAGACGAACCTCTTTAATAGTAAAACAATGAACGTTCATTGGCCGCACATGCTCTTTCAGAATGGCGGTGCGGGCCCATTTTCCCTCACATCACCACCTACCTTATCACCCATCTCCTCAATCTCCCATTTGCCAATTAATCCCTCTAAAAGGCAGAAACTCCTACATAACACGCCCTAAACCCACCCCTCAAAAATGGACTATCAACACTACCGCGGCGGGCATTCTGCCGGGCATCTCGCCCAACCACGTAACTCCTCCCCAGAAGAAATCCGCCAGTATCTCGCCGGCATCCTCGTACAAAACCACCGGGTACAGCCAGACGAAGCCTACACCATTGCAGACATGTGGGCGTTTGGCCGCGGAAGCGAGTTCTATAACTATAATCTGCAGACTTTCAAGGCCATGTTTGGGGAGGAGTTGGGAATGATGTTTTGGTTGTATTCGCAGGGACGTGTGCCTGGTGGGAAGGTGGGGAGATGGTGGTTTGTTAGACGTGAGTTTTTGTTTTCTTGTTTCCTTTCCCTTGGATCTGGCTGTTGTGTTGTGTGCTTGGTTGTACCCTCGCGTTGTGAAAATGGAAACGAGACGGTTGATACACATGCTTATTTTAAAACCTTACAGTTGGGAGTTGGTTCACAAGCAGAGTGCAACCCGCCTTTTGGAATGGCGTTTTCATGGCAATCGTCG
This sequence comes from Lanzia echinophila, assembly GCA_000812885.1. NCBI lineage: Eukaryota > Fungi > Ascomycota > Leotiomycetes > Helotiales > Rutstroemiaceae > Lanzia > Lanzia echinophila. The sequence continues at coordinate 4,005 of JWJA01004922.1, forward strand.
TCATGGTGGGTAGTATATGTCTTGCGCTCGGTGGATTATTCAATATTCTGTATACCGTTCCGTCTGCATTGGCGTCTGGGCTTATGACAATGACCTTGTCGCTTTTGTTTGATGTAAGGCCGCAAATGTATGAGGACATTCTGAGATAGGGTGTGGTTGGGCTGGCGGTTGAAGGTTGCTGGAGATTTGGATGTGCTGGATTTGCAGGGTTTTTACCGTAGTAAATTGGTGCTGGTTATATGTACATTGGAATGAAAATGTTGGTTGTATTTTCTTGGTCTGTAGCTCTAAGAAGTCGATATGTGTACTTACCGCTTGAGTGTTAAAGTATTCCACGAGTTCTAATGTTTTCCCTCATGAAAGAACAATACTGAGAGGCGTACACGCTGTCAAAATTTTCAATGCAACCCAACCCGTATTGATGAAGATGGCATGATTACCTATAAATATATATTTAAGTATTAGAAATCTTAGAATGGCGAAGTTCAAATAGTTTTGGGTCTTCAGCAAATTTTGAAATAGATGTCGAGGCCTTTTGAAGGTACAATATTGTACTGCCTCGGTTATACCTCGGGGGACTAAAATTTGCCTCACTCCACTTCATCCAACCTCACTCCATCTTTCTCTCAAACCAATCCTCTCTACAAGACCACAAACTCCGCCGCAGGCTATGTAAATCTCTCCCGTGAACCTTTGCAAGCCCATACTATCATTGATACCATCCTCATTCGTTACAACTTCCCATGGGGAATGCAGGTGATACAAGTTTTGTATTGTCCCTACAGTGCGACGACCACGTTTCATACTATGACACCTCTATTCTGTATCACCCATTTGTACGGATGAGTGAGCCTTGTTACTGCTGCTGTATCTGTAAGAAAATAGATTGAGCTATAAGAGAAGGGCCAGCAAGGTGCTGACTCCCGCAATCGGATCGTTGTTGTGGGTCATGTCGACCTACCAAAGGCTGCAACAAGAAATCTGAAAAGGAGAGTGAACAGGTACGGTCGTGAAAAGCAGTACAGCTGACTCCATGGTACTCACTAGCTGATATCAGAGCGTCCGCTATATCTATCCGCCATCTTCATGCTCCTACTTCCACACCATCAACCACTCCTCACCCTCTTTCCCCAGCTGGTAAGATACCCCCTTCACCCTCTCCTTATCACCACATCAGCATCTTTCATCGGTATATTGCGCGAGGGTAGTCTAGACACCTTTTACCGTACTGAAGTGAATGAGGATTCAAAGAGTTGTCACCGTACCATATGATTGATCTGCCCTGGTACATATGAATGGACGAAGTAGTGTAGGCCCATGATTACCAATAGTTGTCTTGCCTTTGGATCTCGTTCTTTATCTTGGAAATCCCAGAGAATTCAGTCTCCGCTGACACTAGGCCGCTTTCTAGGAAGAATATAGTCTGCTCTTCCAGTTGTTCTCCGTGTCTTCAACCCTTTCTGGAATATTTTCCTTGATGTCTTGTGCCCCCAAGTCCACTCTGCCGTAATGTCCATGCTGTGTATCAAAAGAATAGGATTTGTTTCGTAGCTGAATATCAAACCGCTTCGCCTTTGGCCTTTTAATTCACTGGTTTGTTTGGCACGTTCTTTTGATAAGTGGCCTGCAGCGCATTGGATGGACATCGACTGACCGCGGGAACCAGTGACATGCGAGCGATCGAACTGTACGGGAAATGGCGTGATCACATTCACTGATTTGGCTCGGGGGAATATTACCTTATTTCGAGAAGTCTTGATCATCTTGTACCACTGTTCCTTTGAGAGTTCCCATGCTCGTCGTCGTCTAAACCACATAAAAAACACCGCCCAGCAGCACATCTATCGTGCTCTGCAGACTGTATACAACTCTGCGCATCTATCTTTTGCTCCATTCTGCAAAGTATACGTCCTGACAAGGTACGTAGTCGTCGCTATGATTCACTTGGTGTAGAGTGCAACATCGTGCTTCCGATCGTCGCGCTCGAATGTTTATGGGCTTTGGTCTCTCCATCCATTCCGTTTTTCTCTCCTTTTATTGTTCGATGGTCTAGAATCTGCGAGGGCTCCGTCTCATTGTTTATCTGGATGAAATAAGTTGATGCTTTCTTCAGGTTGTTCATGTTGCGACAGATCAGGAGGCCACTCAATGAGAGAGAACAAAATATTAAGGAAGCACAGTGTAGTTGCTCGTCCATACCTATGAAGAGGGCTACATGGCAGCGCGCAAAATGGCAAAAGGTTGAGGAAAAAGCAAAAGACAACATCCCGAAAGAAATATTATATTCAATTGCAGCATAATATCAAAAACAATTATACATCAAGGCGGAATAACTTGATAAAGATTCGGGGCTATCGATAATCCAGTACCGGTACTAGTACCACCTATCTTCGGTGGGGGACAGAGGAAACACATATTGGGGTATATAAATCATTTTAAGTCGTCGGTCATAAAACATGTTTGCGCAAACATAGGTCAGGTTCAGTGGACTCTAGTGTATCGAGAACTCGCATACGTCATCTCCGACAGTATACATATGAGACTGACAACATCAGACAAGACGGTGGCCTTAATTGGTTGTCTGGTTGCGGCCTCCCCAAAGTTTTGCATTTTTTTTTGCCTTTTTTCTCTTACTATTTTAAGATTTATTCAAGTAATGAATTTTTGCACTTTTTTGAATCTTAGTTTAGCGGCGACTATGTTTGGCGACAGCGATGTATTTAGCGAATTTGCCCCACTATACCAGTTGATTGATTCACGCTTCTTTGCAAATGCCCAAGTTTTATGGGTAATGATGATTTTTGTAAGAACAAAACTTCGTTTCCTAATAAGTGATCAAGAAAAAAAAATCTACAAATGTGTATATTTTCAAATTTGCTGCGAGTTAAAGAATGGCTTGTTAGAGGATTATTCTTGTAAATATTAATTATTTTATCTTAATTTTGAAAGTTTTGGGATTTAATCGTCCGCTCGTCACTGTGTGGGCCTCCAACGTCGCTCTCGCTTCCTAGGCAGTGAGGGCGATGAAGGTGGCCCCACTTGAGCCAAAGGCTATAGCTTCCAGTATGTGGTTTATCTTGCCATCTGTTTTGCTCTCCGGTTCTTTTTTGAAAAGGGTTGAGGATTTCCTTAAGGCTTTCTGAGTGGAAACTCGAGGTATATATTCACTCCTCTCCTCTTCCAGATAAATGACGCCCGCCAAATGGTTCTGCTCAAAAAACACCATTGCTAAGATCATAAATGTTAACTCCTTCATAGGTATTCGACCCTTCTTGTTCTCTTCTTCCTCTTCTACTTGTTTCTAGCCATAAAAATAACAAGTGGATCTACAGTGCCGACACAGGAGTTTTCTCGTTATGGTGCGTGAAAAGATCAAGTAGTCTATGTATTTTTTTCTTCAAATCCCTTTCCCATTTCTCCCTAACAGTTTCCCACCATCATCTTTCCTAATAATCTCGCTCAGCACACCGGTGCATCACATCACTTCACTCTTTCCTTTGCAGGTTACTTGGGGCATCATCGGCAACAATTTCGAGACGGGGAATACGGAGGGAAGTGTGGCACTTTGATCTAGCGGGTTTTTAGGGGCATCAACGTACAACCTTTGGGGGAAGGGGGGCATTCGCTGGTTAAACGAGTACGTTTTCTGGCTTTAGGGTCAGTGATCGTAGGGTTCAGACGAGAGGTGCAGTGGCTAGAGTCGGGGGGGAAGTTTTACCACTTTTCTCCGATTTAGGAGTAATGTACTATCTGGCCATTGCGCAAGGCGACCGAAAATCGGGACCTAATCCTTCATGGGGGACGGATGGGAGGTTGAGTGATGGCTGCCGAGGGGTTATGAATATTGATATTGGCGATACAAGCCCATTTTATATGGATACATACGTAGAGATGGATTACTATTTTTCCAGAGCCTGTTCGAGGTACGAAGTAGATGTGGATCTAGGTATGTTTTATGGAAGGTTTGTTGCATATCATATGCATTCAATTATTGCTAAGAGCGCAGAAAAACTAATAGTTTGAATTGAATTAGAATTAGGACAATTGAGACGATGTTTTGGAAGCCCTGTTGCATATCTTGTAGACGCTACTTTCTCGTAATGATGCCGATACTAGTAGCCAACTTCTTCAAAATGGACGGAAAATCAAAAATACATGTTGTCGATTTCAAACCATACTGTTTGCCCAGCTATGAATATCTTAACTTGTAAACTTGGGTTATGGAATATCAGTTGGAAATCTATATGCTGTGATGTATTCTAGAAATCATACAGGATCATCAACTATTATGATTGATTGGCTGTAGTGGTAATAACATAATCAAACCTCACATCATCACACAGGGTGAAGAATATAATATGTCTTGATGTATTTAGGGAAGAGCTCATGGATATGGTGTTTAATTATTTACCTACTTATCTATCTCAAAGAAAAACAGCCATCCTTTCATCAAGTATAGACAACAAACGTAGCCCTCGAATATCGCACACTATAATACTAGACCTCGTCCCCAGATAAATGGCTCCTGCCCTGAAACATACACGAGGCATGCTACAGTTAAACGCTCAATTATTTCCAACATATTATCCCCAAGGCAAACAACACACTTATGTAAACAGGGTATCGTGAAATCAGTTGACCGCCAACCCCTGTCTATCACCCATGAAAGTTTCATGTCCATCGTGGACTGCCGCCATGTTTCTTAGCACATTATCGTACCAATGTAAGTTGGTCTTTCTTGGGAAACCCCTTAGGATATCGTAAATCGTAAATCGTTAATCGTGAAGCTGAGGTCCATCCGTCTGTCCGCGCACATTGCGAGTCTTTCGCGTGTAGATACCAATAGATATTAAGTAATAACGAGAATTGTCGCTGTAGGTGTTTAGAAGTTGTGTAGAGATAGACACCTGTCCCATTAACCCAAAACTTTGGTTCGTAAACACACCCCTAATGCGCAACCAACGTCCCATCATCTGTATCCGCCATACTTTCTGCATATGGCTCGCAGTCGAGATCTGACTTCGTCATATTGAATACTGTTTGGTGAATGCCCACCATTATTCTGTAACCTGCTAAACCAAGTAAAGCAATAATAATGAGAAGCAGATTGATAATCGCCAACAGACAAAGCGGGATGGTGTGCCAGATTTGTACTCTTCGAAGGGGACAACCTCTCGGTTGCTTTCTTTCCGTCGCATCTTCTGCTTCCAGCATCCCGGCCATTAGGAAGCGTAGTGGGCATTTTGATTCGGGTGGCGGGGGAGGAGTAACAACAGTAGTGTCTATGGTTGAGGGGGTTGTGGAGACGACTGATTCGGTATCAGTATCCTTATCCTTGTCTTTGTCTTTATCCTTCTCGTCTTTCTCTTTCTTGCTCTTCTTCTCTGTATCAGAATGTCGACGTATTCGACTATTCGCATGGTGTTTTTCTTTCTTCGTAGTGAGAGCCATCATGCTACTATTTCGTCTCCACATGTAGCATTACACTGCGAAAGACCAGAGACAGTGTGCTTGTCCGTTTATAGATAATTGAATGCGGGGAAAGCTCTCAGGGTGATACAAGAAGCACATACGAAGAAATTTGATATTTGCCCGAGTACAAAGGCTCTGTATGTCCAATGACCGAGGACGGGAACAAATGTTCCAGATTACTGGAAATCATAAGGCATATGCAAGATAAGAGTGACCAGATTTATGCAGGCCAGTCAGACGACGAGGAACGTGGCAAATATTGACCAATCTCACACACCACATCATATACTCAAACTTGAAAATCTGTCTCAGTTCAAAAAGCTGAGCATGCAAACAAACAAACGAATTTTGGAGCTCGGTTGCATATATTCATTAAAGTACTTTGGAGAATTATAAAGCTTCCCCGCCATTTCACCACAGCGGGCTGTGGAGTATCCAATCAAGGAGTTCTCCCATTCAGGGATTGACGGGTAGTTGCTTTTGGGCACGGCACTTATTATGACAGAAGCCCAATCAAGTCACTTTGGAGAGAGCGGTCAAGGCGTTCGGATAACATGTTTTGATGGCTGAGGAAACGGGTTTTGTCCACTCGGACTTTGGCCAAATGTTGTACTGCATTACGGATGGTTTGAACGAAGCTTGAATGCAGAGGAGACCGAATGAAGATAGAAATACATCTTGTACTCATGAAGGATCTAGACTGGCTGAACACAACATGATTTTCTATGGGATACTCCGTATAGGGTGATACATACTTCTCTTTCCCGTGTTTGCTTCATTTCAAGACTTTTCGGAACCAAACTTTAGACACACCTTTTCACTGCAAAGATGACGACTATGTGAGTGAATCGAGATCAGAAGTAGCATGTGGAAGAATGATTGAGCCTTCATGGAATTCGAATCTATTGTGTACAGATGAGTTGGTTTTGGTTGTTTGTATGGAAAAATATGAATATTTATTTGGAAGTGTAGTCCTATTTACAATCCCCTGTATATACTAGATACTGCAGTGGGTACATGCCAAACCAAACCCCGCCTTTAGCTTTTAAAATTAATTAACCGAAATTTAACCACAATCAAATAACATCAACTATCAACGTCACCAATATTTCAAGCTTTATAGTTCTAAAGTTTCCCCGAATTTCCAGCTTACCTACTAGTAGCTAGATATTCAGATTTGTATCAATTCTACAATCAATCTCACCACTCTTCGATCATCTTCCCCAATCCCACATAGTCAATATGGTTCTCGAAAATTCTTCAGCCTCTTCGCCGATAGAATCATTCGATGATATCCCTGCCTCAGACAATGACCCTTACGCCGCAGAAGGGGACAACCCCGCGAAATACTTCAAGATTGACCCATCAAACTTCAAGCCCATACCGGTAATCGGCCCTCTTACGGGCTGGAACGAAAAATATTTCGCGGCCGTAACGCAAAGAAGGTGCAACCAATTGGGTAATTTGGCTGGCCGACCTCTTACACATGAAGAATTTGATGCGACCCAATACCATATGGGGAAATTACTCTCGACCTTGTCATATAGCGCTACAGTTGGATTGATTGCAGGGTCTTACAGAGCTCATAACACGAGTTCCACATTTCGTTATCCCTTTTACCAACCAAACCTGGAAACTTTTAGGCCGGATGTCATTCAGTTCGGGAGCAGGACATTTTTACAAGGCGCTCGTGCAATCGCAATGCGGCATATATCTAGATATGTCGCGTATGTATCTATAGCTCAATTTTTCACGTTTCCTCTATTCATAAGTTACGCTGGTTCTGTGTGGGTATTTGGGGAAGTGCGAGATTATCGGTTGAAGAACCTAAAAGAAGAATTTGAAAAGCGCAGAAAGCAACGAGTCCCTGGTCCTGCAAGGATTCCAACGCCAGCGAGACAGCAACGGCCACAAAGACCACAGCTACCGCAAGATGATGCGAGCCCAACAGGTGGGATGATGACGAATGAAGAACAAGCAAACAACCACGAAGCTTCGCAATCAATGGATTGGCCACAGACACCAGAAACGAATAGCACTCCTACTGTACAACCAAGATCGCCACAACCAGCCTCTATTCAGCAACAAGAGTCGAAGCCCTTCGATTTATTTGGCGAAGACGATGCATCGCCGACAAGTGGCCAGGGAGTGGATTCGTCGAGGTCGGGGGGTTCAGCCTGGGACAAAATTAGACACGGGCAGAAGCCAGCCGAACAAACGCCACGATCTCAACAATCATCGGGGTGGGGGAGACTGCGGAATAATATACAGAAGGAACAGAAAGAAGGCTCAACAACGGGGGATAGCTTTACATTCTCGAAAACAGAGGAGGAGAGAAGTCTTGCACAAAGTGAAGCACAAAAGGAGTTTGATGCGAGAGTGGAGAAGGAGAGGAGAGGAGGCGATTTCAGTAGTGGAGGGAATGAGAAGAATTGGTGAGGCAGTTGTTGCTTTATTGTATGGCTATCTGTGATACCAAACCCGGCGTATGGGCAGTAGGGATTTATATCGACATAATACTCATCTCTTACAAAACAATCTACCCTACATGCGAGTGAGTCTCATGCTTTCCTTCCAGGCTACCACAAATGCGAATCGCATTCAATTGGTTCAGTATTGCTGGAAACCTCGAACTGCTGAGACTACTCCTTGCCCTTGTCATGAGAAACGAGGAACCTTGCTTGTCCGTCCAATCGTCTCACATACCTCATTCGGCATCCCAGCAAAGGAACAGAATATGAAGACTATAAGCCCAACACCAGGAACATCATTACAGGTGAAGAAGCTACTACGATACAATATCGTTATTTTCGCCATACGAGTTTGGGATATGAAGTATGGCCACCTATGTTTTTGGTGAACCGTACATACTGGCAGCGAAGGTGTTAGTTATTCTCGTCATTATTGACTTGTATTTCGACTTTTTGACATTGGAAAATGGCTTTACCTGCATTGGCTTTACCTGCATTGGCTTTACCTGCAATGGCTTTACCTGCATTGGCTTTGTGTCCGTGTTTTTGCAACCCGTTTTGTTGCATGCCTCAACATTCACCCGTAAGGATGTTCACTTTTGGTATTCATTAAGACAAGTAGAAGAATATCTTGCTAATTGTTGGGGGAGACTTGTGTAAGAACAGTTGGATCTTCAATTTAAGCTGGAAATAATTTGAAATTATTGATTGATATTTAATAATCAATGAACATGGCATTTGTTGTGTTGAAGTGTGGGTGGTGATAATGATGATAAGTATGATGAATTGTGATGGTTGTGGGGAGAGTGAGAAGACGTAGGAATAGCTTCATTGGGTTATAGTAGGCGATAAGGTGGAGTGGGAAAGAGTTTGTTTTATGAAGTGGAAGGGGAAGGAGAGATGGATTGGGAAGGAGTGCAAGCAGCGGAAGGAGTGGAGGATAATTCAACCGTAAGTAGGTTCACCGGGAGTAGACGGGGCCCTGGCCACCGGGACTTTTTACTTTTTGAGAATTTGCTTAACCAGAAAAAAGCTCTCCGGACACGAAGAAGCACATATCTCCAAGCACGAATAAACCATTTCTCTACCAATAAACATATAGCGATGTTCATTAAAGGCACTTCTCCGATCATACGTTGTGAAAAGGTGACGGATACTGACCGCGTGGAGATCTAAGATAGGAGGTCGCACAGTTGGTTGCGGGTTCCAATATCATACGTTAAAGAGGTTGATTGGGAGAATACTGGGATTTGATTTTTCAACGATTAGTAGTTGAACAGTTTAATTAACTGGAAAATTCCCTCGGTCTACGGTTGCAAATTCTTTCGTTCGTTCGCATCCTATCCTATGAGCACACAAGGTGAAGAGCAGAAACCGAGTTTTAGGTTAGGTAGATATTGCTGTACCCTGACTACGAGCAATCTGTCATATGGCTGCCATAACTCGCGACGGTCAAGTGAAAAGCTCACCGGTGCTACCGTACCGATGTCGAAAGTTCGATCACGGTAGTAGTAAAACCTCATATATTGTTACCGTAGAGCTCTACGGAAAACTTCAACATCAACATCAACTGAATAACAAGATGAACCTAGCTAATCAGGCACACTGATGAATGTCACAAATACGGCGAGACATTATCACCGCCGTACCAAAAGTGCTTTATATACTACTCATCGCGGTCCCCAGTTTCGACATTTCCATACCATCCTTTCTTTTTTCCTCCATCTGTCCACACTGACATTGCACTCGATATCGCTCATCTATAGTTACATCTCTGCACCGAGATGAAGAACTTCAAACGCCGCCTCGTTTCGTTCGCAAATAACAAGAAACAACGCGATGACAAGCCAATGTTGCCTCTCCAGTCATTGGGTCGCAATGGACTTCCAGTGGATGGCCATAAAGCCAGTGCAGTCCAAGCGACCCATAACAATCAAACCCGGCCTTCGAAAATTCCAGTGGGACATCTAAATATAACCCGCTGCGTGGGTTCAAAACGAGATGATGTGCTCCAAGGGGCGGATAGAAACAAAGTCGATGCTTCTACAACTATCGATGCACATTTGGATCCGCAGCTGTCGCAGAGCGCCACGGGAGCAGAAAGCGTAAGCACAATATTCATCATTTCAGTAGATTTACCTCAAATACGGTGATACTAATGTATATCTAGCCGGTAAAACAGAAACGATATAAAAACCTCGAGAAAAGGATCGCGGAGCTGATATCAAAACTTATTCCCAAATCAGTACTTGTAGAAGCGTCAGAATTTTGCAAACTAGAAGCTGAAAAGAAAGCGCTGCAGAAAGAAGTCCAGGATTTATCACGGATGTTGAAACAGCTTCAGAACATTCGCCAGGATATTCCTGCGCCTGAGAAAAGCCATCAAGTCGGTGGTGTAGATCTAGATTTCAAAAACATCATGCGTCTCAAGGCAGAATGGGTGGATGTTCAAAAGCCTCTCGTATCACAGCCAGCGGGACCAAAAGAGTCAACAGAGCCGGCACAGTCGATGAAACCAGCACAGTCAATGAAACCAGCACATTCAATGAAACCAGCACAGTCAATGAAACCAGCACAGTCAACAGAGTCGAAGGAGCGAAAGGAGCTATCAGCGCCAACACAGTCAACAGAGCTAAGAAAGTCAACAAAGTCAAAAGAGATAGCACGGTCAACAGAGCCAACAGACTCAAAACAGCTAGCACAGCTAAAAGAGCCAATATCAGCACAGCCAACACAACCTAGAGATCGTAACTATCGCTATCAACGAGTAAAAGCTCTTGTGGTGAGTTGGGGATCAGATGACCTGGGGGTTCATCGAGAACTGATTAACCTGGAACATGTGTTGAGGCACTCTTTGAACTTCGAGGTTTCGACCTACTCGATCCCAGACACCGACCCTCTCTCAGCCCTCTACAACAGAGTTGAGGAATTCATTGGAGATGACTCGCCTGAGACCTTGTTGATATTCGTATACGGCGGCCATGGGGCCTCAAGTGCTGGATCTAGCGACTTGCTCTGGGTAGCGTAGGTACCCCATCTACCATGATATTCGACCAATAGCTAACCCTTCTGAACAGAAGCAATGCTGAGAACAGCGCTTATAGCGCTTATCTGAACTCGACTTATATCCAAGCCTTACTGGAGAAGTCCAAATCCGACGCACTTCTCCTATACGATGCTTGCCGATCCGCAACTTCGTTTGTGACCAAGCCTACCGGCAAGGAAGGAACAACCGAACTCATAGCAGCATGCGGATTTGACCACATGGCCGCAGGCGTTGGAAGAACGTCCTATACCACTGCATTGACAGAGGAACTCAGCCACGTGGCAGCAAATGACAGCGTAGTGTCCGTCCCGGAACTGCATCGACATATCCTGGATAGACTTCGGAAACATTCGCAGGGAGTTCAAACGATAATAGCTACACCTGTCTATGTGTCTCTGGCCGGTCAAACAAACGAGCGGCCGATATTCCTGCGGCAACATAGGCCAAGCAATCCCACCGCAGCCCCTCCTGCAGACGCTGCCAAGACTAATCAAAAGAAGATCAAATACCTAGGGAAAGAATATGACCATGTTTTCAGTATCTTGTTTGAAAACATTGAGCATAAGGCCCCTTCAGGTGAAATTTATCAAATTAAACAGACGGCCCGATTTAAAATACCTTACAACGCTTCTGAAAACATTCATAAAACATGAGCCAAATTCCTTTCTGAAAATAGCATTTCAATGTGGCACCTGGATAGCATAGCGAACTCTCTCATCAACATAATCCAATCCCCCAACCATACTGATAGTTTGGTAGTCAAGGTGTAGTATCAAGGTTGAGCGAGCTGCTTTTGGGCTTTCTTTAGGTATTTTAAACTTTGTTTTGGGCATTCATGGGCTGGTGGGCTTTGCTTTCTGGTTCAATTTGTTGAGGGATAAGGTTTTGCATCAGAA
>JWJA01004923.1:0-12974 GCA_000812885.1 Lanzia echinophila
TATATCACTATCCCTCTGTATTGCTGTCCTCTTATAACTGTCTCCCTATCATTGTCTCTCTGTGTGTATCGCTGCTTGCTTGTATATGTCGCTGTCTCCCGTTGTATGTTGCTGTCTCCCTCCCATCGCTGTCTCTTTGTCGCTGTCTCCTTGTGTATGTCGCTATATTCTGTCACTTTATTCCTCCCATCACTGTCTCCCTGTTGCTATCTCCCTGTCGCTGTCTTCCTCTCATCGCTGTCGTCTCGTCACTATCTTTTCGTTATTGTTCTTCTTCTTCTAGTGCTTCTCTAATTTTCTTCAATGAGAAAGAACTTGAGTTGGTTGAGTTGAGTTGAGTGGTTGAGTCTTTGAGTCTTTGAGTCGTATTTTTCAATTCCAATCATTTGAATCTTCTTTGGTTTAGCATACCTGTATATATATATCTGTCTTGGCTCATACAGCATCTCCGCCACAAGACAGACAAGAATCATTGTATTGTACAATTCAAATAATTCAGAATTCTTGGCTTCTCGCCATCTTTTTGTGACATAAGTGCAGAGGCTGTAAATTCAGCAAGATAGACATTATTACACCCAAAGTGCCGGAGACAAAGCTTGTAGTTCAAATAATATGGAGGTTTGCTTGGTTTAATAATAAGTATTCTGCAAATAGCAAAAAACTGAGACTGGAAGGTCGGGGTCGAAGACTCTAGGAACTTTGGGATAAAACCGGACGGGGGAATATTACTCATGCTACTCAACAAGTTTTCTATTGCTCATAAGTTACAAACAGATATCTGAGAAGGTCAAACTATTACAAAACTCTTGCTGTCTTGGGGAATGGCTTGAAAATCATATTAACAATCAACTGCTACTTCATTCTTGCTTTTATGCCTTCATCCACATTTTGAATACCAAGTACTAGTCCTGTTATACATTAACCCAACATTCTCTGCTCATAAAATACTTCAGCGGCCATATCTTTTGATGTCAGGGACATATTTACTTGACATACTTATCCTGTTTTCCATATACTTACAGCTGTTTATTTTACAACAAGCGGTTGAAGTGACCACGCAACAATCCCATCCACAATCAGCAAAGTGGTAGAAAGCCACACAACATTATATCTATCTCAGAGCGCAGTATTCTGAGCTTGCTCCCCAGCAAGAGCGAAGGAGCTATCGACAAACATGGGATTTCTACGCAATTTGTTCAAATGTCTCAACTGTCTAACGAGATCCCGGAGGCCAAAAACAACAGGGACAACAACACAAGCACCACCCGATCTATCGCCAAGTTTGACTCCGCCAAAGGTAAAACATCTACTTTACTTGTCCCATAGATCGAATTTCAACTAATCCACCTAGACGGCAGTAACACCCAAGCGTTGTGACGAATCCTGTAATCCATCCGCCAGTCAGTCAAAACTACTCGATCCAAGCAAACATTATGACGACCTCACCAATACTTCCTCGAGTCCTCACCACAACGCGCATAAGAGTTCCCACATATGTTGCCAATCCGGCCGTGTCAAGATGGACGTAGAAAATGGGGAGATAAACCAAAGCACCTTCGGTTCTACAATCACCAGTAGGAACCAGAGCTTCCACGGGTCGCATACGACTGTGCCATTGATACAGAAGAATTGGATTACGCGTTTTAAAAGCGCGCCGGTAAAAAACAAGCGCAATCGCCGGGGCAGTTTAAATCAGGAAGCATTGCCGGGAACGTCAAATCGGGGTGTTTCCCATTCTACACTTGTCAAATTTAAACGACTCGGCATAAAGATCTCCTATGCTGATTTGACTGCAGCGGAACTAAAGCGCTTTAATCTCATGCCAAAGGCTTACCGACTCAAAAGGAGGTGGAAACGCGCGGCTGGAGTCACCAAGCTCCGGTATTGTTGGGCCTATGCATATGACGAAACCCTTGAGCAACCCGAAGAAACCCAGTCCTGGCGAGCGCAAATCCACACCTTCTCCACAACATGAGAAGGCTAGTGGAAGATCAAGCGTTGCTCCTGGTGATGATATTGGTGCTGCTTAGACCGGTGTTATTTCTTCTTCTTGCCCGTCTTCGACTTTTCACTTTTTTTAGACGTTGCGCTGGACTGGGTTTCTTTCTAATATCACCATGACACACACACCATACAATACAGCTTGTTGGAGAACTGTCACAATCATAATAGTGTATGAGCCCCTGGTTAACAATATTCGCGGCATGAGTTATATATGCTCCGGTGCGACGGATGTGAATACAGTAGCAGATTCAGAGCCATCGGTATTCAAGAACAAGATAGACAATCAAGTTTGGAGACCGGATTTAGAGCTATCAATGCTCAAGAATCTCTTGGAAATTCAAACAGGGATACATGACCAGCTTTGTTTTGTATAGTAGACAGCGCAAACACAATCATACAGCGGCTTAAGTCACCTAACTCTCACAATCGCAGTGCCTAAAGTCGCTTGTGACAATAATGTTGGTAATGTGTTTGATATCGTGTTGCTCACCACTTTGGTTTAGTATTTTCTCGGGGAGATTTGGTCATGTTGATAAATTGGTTGGGATGGATTTGATATTGTCTCTATCCTGATTTCCTTTCCCAAGCTTGGCCGTAAAGTTTGCTCATGTTGGCATCGCATATACCGTACTCCAGTGCTGCCGTATAGCCGCTATGATACTTATTGATATTTTGCCTTGAGGCCTTTTCAAAGCATCTCAACCGAGAACAAAACAATAATTTCCTAACCTTTATTCCTTTTAAGGGCATAGAATGACCACCTAGAACTTGTACGACCAAACCTTCAAGTTTGAAAGTATTTCATCGTTTCCAATCCTCCCATTCCAAATCAGACCGCAAACTTCACACCTCATCCTCAAAGCTTTTCAATGTTCTCGACATTTAGCAATGACCACATTCATTCGAAGAATATGATTTCATCTCCTACAGAGAAACTTAACTGGGCAGATGATGCTATTGAAGATGCAAACAATGCCGAGATCTTGCGAAGCATAGTACAAACGGGGTCTGCCACTAATTCTGCAAGTCATAATTCATTTCGATAAAAAATTCATTTCGATAAAAGAAGAGAAAGGGCTAATTGTTTAAGACGCAGTTGTTAGCAGAACATTCCTCCAAACAAAGTTTCGACGTTCGAACCGATATTAGTCATTCGCGAGCCGCAAAAGCAACAGAAGAACCCAAACCAATTTCGCCTGGCGGAGAGGAGATCATCGAAGCATCTTGGACGTACATTGTGGGGGATGGAGGGGCGTATCGGCTCGGACAAGAGATCTTTCAGCTACAACAAGAGATTACACAATTCGAACAAATCTGGTTGGATGACTCCTTCAGCGAACTCGACGATGATGATGAAGGAACCCCGGACGTCGACAGTGAACTTTATTCGATTGATGAAGCACTATATATGCCCAAAAAGAACTGGATCCAGCGATTTGCATTCCAGGATGAGGTCGCTCACCAACGATCAAGATCGTGGATGCGAAAGTTCGACCCCTACCGTATGGTACCATTGAGAGTTACAACACGTCTATCCACGGAAGGTATTAGAGTTAGTGAACAAGCTCCGACTAGGGCAGAGGCGATATTGTGTCGCGATCCAAAATTATCTCCATATAGAGCATGCCCCAGTAAGCTTAGGTGCTCCTGGTCATACTTGTGATATACTGAAATGGGTTCGATAATGGAGTGATTAAGATTCGCGGTTCCCAGTCTGCGAATCGTATGCAAGGATTTCGATTGGGATTTTTATGACTGGATATAGGCTGCACGTAGAGTATCGGGTATATCGGAATATGTGCTTCATGATGGTTCAGGGTATTTCAGGGCGAGCATATGAGCCAGTAGACGTGAGAGGGCGGTAGGTATTGTGGTTCTTCTTATGTCACCAGCAATAGGGTGTTGAGAGTCTTAGAATAGAGGTCCAAATTGAGCAAGTCTATCATCACTAGAGCCTTGCTAACCCGTATGATTGTGACATAAATCCGAGGTCCTTCCAAAATATGTAGTCGTTTTTAGCTCGGCATGCTCGGCACACTGTCGGTATAGTTTCGTTTCCTAGAGACACATTTCCTTCTCCGAATGGTTCCAATAGGCTACCTAGCATAGTCTCGGTTCTCACGATGCTAACAGCATCACCCCTTGATCAGTCAGCCGCGTGAAAGTATAACTTGTTGATTGAGGACGGGCTAAGTAGCGCAGGTAGAGAATATCTTTATCATGAATTAATAGATCCATATTGACACCTCGACGGCTTATGATCTCGATGTATGGTTTTCTGATTCCTCCCATGGTGAATCTTCTCTTGGCCCATTCCTCAAATCGTGTATTTGGGTCAGCTTGCGTGCCATGTACAGGTGACTGAGTTATTCCTTAATTCAAAGTTTTCCGGCCCTTCGGTATCTGGATATGCGCAAGACCCGTTGTCCAGGCGTTGCGAGCTTCCGGTAGAAATCTGAAAGCAGCTTTTCCCCACAGGACGGTGGTTCCTGTGAAAATGAAATGGTCGTCCAGCATGATCGATTTGATCGGTAGGTGCGAGCGAACATTTCAAATATGGGTTGAGGGAGGGAGTTTTGTCACGACCGCGTACTCATAAGGAGTACAATTTCTCGTTGAGCGGTACAATCTCATTTGAAGTACCATCACGTAAGTATTCTACTTGCTCTTTTTATACTTTTTGGTAAAAGTTTATAGATACAAATCTACAAGAAAAAGCTCTAAATAGGTTGCCATAAAGCACTTATCTGGTTTATAGAGTTTGAGCTGGGAAAGAGGAGGAAGGAGTTGTAAGCCTAATAAAATCTCTTTTGTCTTTGTGTTATCACTTGTAGTATAATTTTAATTCAATGCTCACATTGGAGAAATATAGTAGCTCTTGTATCTAATTGTCGACATTTAAGTTGTTGAAGTAATATAAATATTTTGATTTATTTAATTTAATGGCTTTCTATTAGCATATAGTTGAACACATTGTGAATGTGGATATGTTTGTATGGATGATGCGGAATGGAACACACAATTCGCATTACTAATGCCATGGCCCCTTATTTGAGCGAAATCATCTCGATACTTACAACTCCTAAACATATACTGCGAACATTTTACACTTACATTACCATCTCACAACTGATATTATAGTATACGGCACAGCACATATAAACAATACCTTTCATCAATAAAACACTTATGAACCAATCAACAGCTGATTAGAATATCATCCTCAAACCCAATCCTTGACTTTCTCATTCAAATCCTACGAGAATTCATTCAGACAACGCAAAATAGTTTGGAGTAAATGACATTTATGAAATGAATGGTATTAATGCCACAACCACCACGAATAATGCAGATACCCTAGCCGATAGAGACGATTTAAAAGATGGCGGACCACTCAAGAGTGCAGACAAATAATGAACAGTATTGAAGAAGGAAGAGGAAACTTGAATCAGTGTAATGGAAGTGAGGGGGGCGTAGAGCGAGTTTTAGTAATGGGTGTGGAAAAGCGTCTGAGATGCCCACATTTCGTACGAGTGGCTCGATCCTGGAAACGTTGGAGAGGTTTGGGGTTAGAGGAAGGATCACTGCATGGTTTGGGGCTAGCAATCCTCACCCTTTGCTGCTGCTTTGCTCTGTAACAGAAGGTTCGTAGTAAGTCACTTGTGCTCACGAGATCATTTACATTATGTTTTGATATGATTTGATTGTGATAAAAAGGATGGTTCGCAACAGCAGTCTGCAGAGCTGCAGCAGTTTGCAGACTTTTGTGCTATGTCCTTAATTATTCTCAAATGCTCCCTTGTTGACACTTTAATTCCCCAAAATTCCGCTGATACCCAAATAATCCACTACCCAAACGAGAACTTCCTTATCGATAGCTTCCTTCCAAATAATCCATTACCCTAACGCCCTGGTATTGTATTTTGTTGGTATATGGAAACAAAACTATTGATGAAAGGCAATTCTTCCTTTAATAGAAAAATAACGATTAGCTGGATTTTATAAATGAATTCTAATTAAAAGCAAATTTTACTTACAAGTAGTCTGTGTACAAGTAGTCTGTGCTTGTTTATTGGTAAATGCCCAAAATGTCACAAGAGTTCCCACAAGAACTGCCACAACATGTGTCGCCACATATAGTAGATTGGTAGTTTGAGTTTCTCGGCTCGCTCCATTCGTGCAAGGTGCTCCATTCGTGCAAGGTGCTCCATTCGTGCAAGGTGTTCGCGATGAGATAGGAAGCCCGTGATTTTGTTGCCTTTCGTAATTCCGTTGTAGAGTTTGGGTTGATATAGGAGAGACATGGCTTTGTTGTTATTAATATCTTTGTAGTCGTTGCTATCGTTGTAGTCTTTGCTATCTTCATAGCTTTTGCTATCTAGGAAAGAGTTGTTGGGAGACATTTTGATGATTTTGTATAGAATCAGTGATTGAAGTTGATGTTTGAATTATTCAAGAGCTCGAGTGCAATTTGAACTTATATATAAATTAGATTTACTAAGTTGTCTGTAT
Organism: Lanzia echinophila; assembly: GCA_000812885.1. NCBI lineage: Eukaryota > Fungi > Ascomycota > Leotiomycetes > Helotiales > Rutstroemiaceae > Lanzia > Lanzia echinophila. Next base: position 6,517 of record JWJA01004923.1, read on the forward strand.
TTAACCGAGTGGCAAATATTTGAAGGCTTAGATCCAAGGTTTACCAATATTCCTACTTTTGATGTACAAATATTGGAGATTTTTTGCCGTACTTTACTGCAACATTTCCTTATTGAGAACACCACTGCCCACTATAAGCAAAGGACTTCCTGATATGGGCTTCAATCCTTGTAATAAGTACTGTAGACCTACAGAGGGGTAAGTCCTTTAGTCTCGAAGCAACTGCATTGAGTCAATTTTCAATAAGTATACTTATAGATTCACCACCTAGATTACAGATGGTGAACCTTTTCAACAAAGACAAGCAGACCCCCCATACCGATAGAATCTGAGCCTCGTACTTTGCAAGCTAGAAGTTTGAGACGTATAGTTTCTAGTATGCTGACCCCCTGCTATTCCATTCCATTCCGACTTCTCATCTCATATATTTTCAAATGTCTTAGCAACATGATGACATACCTACCTAGGTAGGTAGTAAACTGTCAGTAACATCCTGTCCCCATTTCAGCCACAGCTCCCCCATCTTCTACACCCAGATACTAATAACTTTTTAATCAGTTTAAGAGCCCCGCAGGGGACCCTATCCCCGCCTTCTATTTTTATATCAAAATGTTCAATTTATTAATAGATATTTAGTAAGTTTAAAATATTTCCAGGATTTTTAATAGAAAGCTGATGTTTATTATGAAGTGATAATCTTTTTGATTAATGTTGGGATTTGTAGTTTTGCAGTTTTGGTGGTTTGGTGGTGTTGAGGAGGGGGTGTAGTAATATATTACGCACTTTTTGAAGTCTTAAATCAGCTTAATAAATCAAGTCCTTGCAAAAGATGACTTTGAATTCGAGGAATCCATTGTGGATAATTCACTCAATAATTCTATCAATAATATTCTTCATCGAGAAATTACTACATCCCCTTCATCTTTCTTGGCCCTCTCCACCCGAAGCATCTACACCAGCAAAATCATGGCGAAGTACTACCTACAGTTTCAAATCACTCTTCAATGATCTACGCATGGCGAAACTACAGTAAAGTAAACTACTTAACTACACCAGTGGTTGGGTTGGTCTCGCACTCGTAGCTTTAACTCATACCTGGGCCCTGAGGATCATACTTTGGCCGGCTTTTGGCTCAAGATTTAATCATTAACGGCCTTGTGGTAGGAGTCAAACTGATGGCCTAATAAAGATACACCACTACCATGTCATAGCAGCAAAGTTTAGGTTTTCCAACTTGATAGCGTAGTCAGCCCAGTCAACTTGGTTGCAGTGTATAATCCCATTATCCCAAATGAAACTTACCAAAAGCAATCATAATGGTTCCTTCATTTGGGCTTCTTATTTCAATGCACCTAGCTTGTTATCTATATCTCATCTACATTCATTAATTTGATCATTTTATGCACTAATATTTACTTCTCATTGCAGCTTAATTATGAACATTACCAAGTGATAATTCCTCCACCAACTTGAATTGTTAGGCATAAGACTTGGGAATGGGAATTGAAATTTGCCATAAGATAAGTACAGTTAGTCAATATATATAACATCTCATCTCTCCATCATCAATCAACCATCAATTAAACGCTTAACAGTAATCTGACAACCTAGTTATCCTTTATTTAACAGGAAGGGTTCATGCTAGCAGACTATCTCCAATAACCAGGGTCTTTCAGATAAGTGGCTCCCAGGTTTCAGTTTCTGAGCTGCAATTTTATGGGACAGTAGACGGTAGCTAGTCTGACATTCCAGAAGAGTAGTGTTTTCAACGAAAATCCAAGTGTTGATATGAGCATAAGGCCCTGACCAGTGGCTAGATGTAAATAATATATCTTGATGGCTTGCTTACAGGCTCAAGATACTTGAATTGCAACAATATGGGTAAATCATATGGGTATGATACTGGTAGATATTGTTCCTATTCTATTCTAGGTAGAAGTACTTTTGATTGCCAAGCTTAAGTTTACCTCGGGTTATTTGCCGGGGAGATTTGGGTTTGTTTGCTCCTATGTCTTCTGGAATTACTATAAATATATAGCTAAGCTACATGTATCTGTATTGGAAGAGATTTCTTTCTATCTTAATTAGTCTTTGTATATACTTACTACACTGAAATATATCTGTCAAATATTGTGCATCTAATTTGACCCTCTCATTCCGGCACAACCTCGGGTACCTAAAGTGTAAATTTAAATGTATATATGGAGCTAGTAAATAGAAAGAATTGTTAATCAAGTATTTAGGTTAGAATCTAAATGGGCTTTTGAGATTAATATTTTGACCACAAGTTTCAGCATCTACAAGGTAATATCACAAAAGCACAAAACAGTGTCTGTCATATCATAATTCTGGGATTCACTATAATATATACAAATGCAATCATCTGATATTCACATAACCTTTTCCATGACCTTTTCTCGTGGATATATTCACTAGGCATGACTCTCATTCACTACAGAATCTCGGTCAATTAATTCTTGCATTTTCTATCTTCTTTAACTCCTTGGGCTATAAATTTTGATATCAAGTCTCCATCAGCCTTTCTTTATTTATCAACATACTTTCTCTATCCTAATCTTAAAAGTGGGATTAACTTTTACCTACAGTACTTTCCACAGAGTCGGCTTATTGAAGATTCTGCTGGCAATTCACAAGCTGTGACATAGTTGTATAAGGCTGTAAATAATGCCGATGAGCATCGTCAGGTAGGCATTATTACAGCCGAAACACCGGAGACAAAGCTCACAAAGCTCACCTTTTCTTACCTTAACTCCCTATGGTAGACCTAAACTAGTTCAGGACAGTTTGGACGACTTTAACAAAACAATATAGCCAATTTGTTGAATAAATCCAACTGCAACTTGATACAAGCTCCACCACGACACGACACATCCTGCACAATGTTTCGCTTCCACAATGTTCCAGATTACAATGGAGATCCGAAATTCAATTTTCTACAACAATTCTCCATCGGCGTTGATGTGGAAGGGAAAACTACCGAGCAAGCATTTGCAGCTCTACAAATCAACTCACAAAGCTATCGCAAAGCAATTGTCGACTACAATGAGTTTCGCTTTCATGCCGAAAATCAGGGGGACCCCAGATGGGCATATGATTATGCGCTAAATGCAGCCATTAGAAATGCTGAGTTGAGAGAAGCAGAGGAGAAAGAGACCAAAGCACGTAAGGCTGTTAGGGATGAAGCTGTGGAGAGAGCAAGGCTCGCGCGGACAATTGACTGGGGTTCTATTTCTGCCCTTGAGTATCCCTCTCAAAGCGACCGGCAGAACATGCAGGCTCCTGGCACACTACCCGAACCTGAACAACAGCAGCAAGGGTTCCCTATTTTGCCCAGTCTTCCACCGGAAAATATCCTGCAAATTTTCAGCAATCTTAGATCTGTCAACCTAGAAGATCTGGAACTTGTGGTGCAACACCCAGAGCACCCAGGTCGCGCCGATCCTCGCTTATCGTTCTTGAACAACGAAAATGTCACAGCAGATCATATCCAGGGAAATGAGGCAGAAATAGCCCATGCCGTTGGAACTCTAGCTTCAACAATACACCGCGAGCAGTTCTTTGGAACTTTTGCAGAAGCCAGCAATAATTTTCCTCAAGGGGAAGCTCCAGCCTTCTCCCCCCAGCAAGCGTCCAGCCCGATGTCTCTCGAACCAAGGAATACGGCTTTCTACAATTCTCCAACTTCCAATTTCTCCAATGTCTTTGCTCCTTCTGGTCAGTCACGCACCTTTTCTAAAGAAAGCTTTCCCAATGATCGAGTTCCTCTCCAGCAGGAAGGGCCCATGCCTGTTGAGCGGCCTTCTTTTGACGACGATCCTACTGCTTCATCGCGAGTTGCGTCTCGTGATGCTCGACTCAGACGTAGCACTGTAAGAGTTCTGGAACCCGACTTTGACTCTGACTCGGAATCCAACTCACCTACACGTGAACCCAACAACTGTCAAAGAATAATCGAAGAATTTAATAGAAAGGATAAGGAGAGACAGAGAAAGCAAAAGGCTGCCCGGGCTGCCTGGAAAGCTTCTCGGAGACGTTCGACTAACTCGACCCTAACCGAAGGTGCTTCCCGACATGAGTCGATTCACGCTCGTCAATCCAGCCTGACGATGGAGCCGATTCGATATAATGAAATACGCCGTAGCAACCAATTCAACAGCCTCCCAGGAACGCCGTCGGCCACTAGCTCAGAGAGCGGCTTTGGTATGCCTCAACTTATGCCATCTCCGTCAACACCCACTGAGTTTAGTGGTCTCTCTTTCGGCCAACGCAACTTGCCAATTCATACGCAATCCTCGCAGAGCTTTGGTCAGCAACCTCGCCTACCTCAACTCCAATTGTCTCCCCAGCAAGACAATGAACAACTCTTGGGTGGAACACATATGCCACAACCCCAATCAAACATGGGCTATCTTCAGAGCTCTGGTATGATGATTCGAAATCCCAGTTCTCGCCGCCAAACCGATCCTAGCTTGCCCTCACCCGAAAACGTCGCATCTGAACCACATACCCCATTGTGGCCTCAACGAAACAATTGGCCCCCAAATCCACGTCCCATACTTTTGGGCGACGACCAAAATGTTTCGAACCCTGTGCAACAATTTGAAGATGGAGATGATGAGGCAGCAGATTTTGATATTGGTGGAGGTGTCCTCGAGGACAATGAGAGTGGATGAATACGGGTGGTTTATTTGATGGCAGGCTGTATTGGATGACTTGAAGTACAAAATCGACAGCGGCGAGAAAAGGGCGATATTCCAAAAGGGTTTTTTTTTGGGGGGGGGGGCGGGGTTTCTAGGCTCTCACAGTTGTGCAAGCCGCCCTAAAAGATTTGGGTTGCCTTTAAAGCAACCATTCTGATATCACAAGATTCTTTCAATAAAAACTCTTATTAAAACTAATGGCAAATGACTGGATTCTCCATTTATAGTAAAAAGTTACCGTAATACCCATACGATTTACTTGCGGTTCTCATTTAATAAGTGAGAATCGCACTTAATATATGCGATTTTCACTTAGAAGGTGCGATTCTTACTTAGTGCGTAGGTAGGTACGTAGGTACGTAGGTACGTAGGTAGGTAGGTAGGTAGGTAAAGGGGATGAGGAAGAAGAAGAGGTAGATAGGTAAAAGGGAGGTAGAAGAAGGAGTGGTAGGAGGAGGGGCAAGAGGAGGGCAGTATATAAGATATGCAACAAAGAAGTATTTAGTGATTTAGTGAATATATAGCGAGTGAATATGCTATTTTCCATCTTCTTCGAGACCAGGATTGCATTTGTATGCTGATTTATTTATTTGCCCCCTCCTCCTACCCCGTTCTTCTACCTTCTATCTACCTCTTACCTACCTCCCCTCCTACCTCCACTCCTACCTACCTCCAATCCTTCTACCTCCCCTTTGCCTATCTACCTACCTACCTACCTTCCACTAGCTTCTAAGAATCGCACCTCTTAAGTAAACATCGCAGGAAAATACTTGCGATTCGTAATAAAATACTTCCAATTCGCAAGTATTTTCCCGCCGATCGCGTGGAGATTCTAGGCAATATTATTTAAAAAGTGGACATTCTGGTAATTTATAGCTTTAAATGGTTATTTGCAGTAAAATCAAACAAAGGGACCATTACAAAATAAAACAGATATCAGTTGTGAACATGTTATACAGTGATGTACATTTTTATTTGGTAACAGAAAAGAAGAATAGTTGTGCTGGTAGAATTAGTTGTAATTGATGATGAAGAGCATTTCTGAATTGTCATGCTTTTGAAAGGAAGGTATTAAAAGCCTCGAGGTAAATTGAGAGTCACTGGATGAGAGAAGGACAGGCGGCCCGCGCCTATAACCCCACAGCATGTAGTGTTCGTCGGCACAAGTAAGCATGGAAATTTGAGTTTCATTCAAAATAATCTATCCTTTCGGACTTTCCTTGCAACTTAACCTTATAACTCAACCTCGACGTTCTACATCTTCGGCGACCAATCACAACCCAAGACATCGACCCTTAGTCACAATGATTGTACTGTAGACATCGTAGCATTGGTTTTGGATTGTAAATTATATGTGTGTTGTAGAACTATATCAGATGATTGAAACTTTTACCAATTCAATTGATTGATTGTATGAAATACCTTCATAGTTTGTAGGATTCTTCATAATAATACGTATGCATTTTCATCCGTCCCTTCTTCCATATAGAATATCTGATGTTACAATACTCGACGGTACCAGGCAGATAGCTCTTTACTGTTTTCATGTTCTCAGCGAGTCGCTCGTATTCATCTAATAAGTCTGGTTCAATAAGATTGTCAGAGCAAGCCGCCATAAGATCCAAAGCAGGACTCCAGGAATTCCACGCATATTTACCTTCAGACGAAATCCAACGAACCAACTAAACCTCTAAGTACTCATGGCACAACCCTAAAAGAGCTGCCTAATTCGTAATC
>JWJA01004924.1:0-17443 GCA_000812885.1 Lanzia echinophila
AAGAAAAAAATCAAAATCGCAAAAATACAGTAGCTAGGTTTGCTGGCTATGCGATACCATGCCATGCCACCTCGGTATTTCATTTCCATAACGCCGTAACCCTGTTCCAACCAAAATGTACAGTTCTTCCATATCCTTTGTTTAAACGCCAACCAAAATCCAGTAACCAAATCCCCAAGAATGCGCCAAGTCTTTATAAGTCTTAAGAGGAAAGCCATATACATCCGCAGTCTTCATCGGAATCATCTCGCTCTATTAGATCCGAGAAGATACTTCGACCTGACAGCGGTGTTACAGTTGTTGGCTCCGTCTCATTCAAGTAAACGGTGATTGGTTCTTAAGAGGAAAGCCATATACATCCGCAGTCTTCATCGGAATCATCTCGCTCTATTAGATCCGAGAAGATACTTCGACCTGACAGCGGTGTTACAGTTGTTGGCTCCGTCTCATTCAAGTAAACGGTGATTGGTTGACCGGTGCTGTTCATGAGCGGCGACGCGGAGCCGTCACTTTGGATTTCATGGGCAACACAGTATGCTGGGATTGTCGCGCTTCCCCGAGGAACACGACGTTCAACGACCTTGTATTGCTTGGGGTATTGGGATAAGAAGTCGGGATTTTGATTAGATGTGGATGAACTTCCTGTCGTGCTTGTTGGTACATTGGATGAATACGTATTGGTTCCAGTTGCCATTGACGCCGTCGTCGTAGTAGCAGAGCTTGTACCTGCTGAACTTGTTTCGTTGACGTAAATGAACGTTTCTAGCAAAGTCCCGTTCCAGTAGCAGAACCAAGGCTGTTCTCCTACTTGAGCAACACCTTTGCGTCCCATGAATTGGGATGTAGTGTATGTGTTGCGCTTCATATTTGCCGATAGATCATCTTGGGGCAGCACGACTACCTTGTTATATGGCATTTGAAAAAACCATGCTGGTCCTCGTTGAGGATACGCCGAGTCATTGACAAGAGATAAGATTTGAGGTGTTGTTAGTAGCGGTGGCTGGGCTCCATATGGAAAGAAACTCAAAGAACTATTGCCATAATTGATCATAATTTCGTTATTCATGAGATCGCTGGCTCCTTGGATTTCCGTGATAGTCATCTGAAGGGGTGTCATCGCTAGTGAACAGCTCCACGCGGAATTTTCGGCAGTATTCAATACACAACTGCTTTGAGCTGTAGATGGAGTTGTTATGGGCATTTGATACGACCCTACAGGAAGCGTTGGCAGACCTGCCGGAACTGTGTGGAGAGGAGTTGCATCGAAGGTGGTAGTCATAGTAGCATAGACAGTGTTACTCCTAGTCTTTGTAAGTTATTTGAACATACGTGTAAGAAAAGTTACAACTTACTGAGTGTTAGAGGACTTCTGGTGTTGTTTTGGATGCGGCTTGAGGACAGCAAAAACAGTACCAAGGATGATCCCGAAGAGGATAAAAACAATTACTATCAGAACAATCACCCACACAGGAACAATACCGCACAACTTTCGTTTAGCAGCAATCTGCCACTTCTTTAACTGAGGCTTTTCCGAAAGTTCCATTGCGGCGGCATTGACATGCTGAGAACTCGAATCGGACATTACACTGCGTGTTGATTGGCGTGATTGTGGTGAATTCAAATCTTCTCGAGATGCGAATTCGGGATCCCGTGTTGCTAAACCTATTCCTCCAGCACCGTCGATCGGAGCAATAGAAGGGATCGCTGCGACAGGGGTGGGTACTTGGACTGAGAGTCGTGATTTTTGCGCGAGTGCATTTTCTGGATATTTGGTATAAGGTGGAAGTTGTTCTGTATGTCCATCTGGTCCAATTAAATCTGCAGCCTCCTCTCCTTCCGGACCCAGTCGTCGTTGGTAATCGTTATTAAGACCCGGAAATCCTACTGGGATTTGGGGCACTGGTATAGGATCCTCTTCTACCGTACCCTGAGGGTACATGCCATATGGATGTGTTGGACCACTTGGACCATGATACGACCTCCTCTCCTGTGGTGCCGGCCCTGTCGAAGTCGTCGCTATACTTGCTGTTCTTGCTAATCGTGATTCTTGTTGTGTGTACATATCATATTGATGTGAAGGAGCGGTAGGACCTCGATATGGGCTTTCTGCTCTCATCATTGTTGATCCGGTCGAAATACTCGATGATCGTGATGATCTTACTCCTCCATCGCCATTAGATGCGAACATTGGGCCCCTTGAAGCCATCGGTCCCATACCACCATCATTTCGTAATGCGAATGAATCAGCTCCTTTTGGTTTTGATATACTCGAAGGTCGCGGTGGTGGCGATGCTGGTGCTCTCGTCTCAACTGGAGGTGGTTGGGTAATTTGTGGTGATCTATATTCCTGTCCTTGATCCGAAGGCCGATATCCTCCATCCGACATTCCCATCCCTCCCATTCCAGGTTGATATCCTCCTCCCATCCCTCCCATTCCAGGTTGATATCCTCCACCCATACCTCCCATACCGGGCTGATATCCTCCATCCGACATTCCCATTCCTCCCATCCCCATCGCGGCCAAAGCATAATCATCTTCATCTTCCTCTTCTTGCATTGGCATTTGCATAGATAATCGAGTCGACCTTACTGATTCCCTCCTATCAATATCCATCTGCGCGGGAGTATTAAATTCATCCATCTTTCGTATTTTATTTTCGTGGGTGAATTGTTTGCACTCCCAGAGTGCTCAACAACACGACTCAGGTCAATCACCCTCAAAGAATCAACCTTCAAATTTTGAACCCTCTCTCCCTTTCTGTTTTTAACTTCAATAATAACTTTGACTAAGATTCTTCATCAGTAATTATTCGCGCGATAATTATGCTGTTGTTATCAATTCGTCTTCATCCAGAAGTATTAAAAAAAGAATGGTAAAATGGTTAATAGGAGATATAATTTGATGGTATTTTAATAAATGAATGATGGATTTCGAAGTGGTGTGGAGTTTGAATTGATGATAGTAAGAGATGAGTAGGTAGGAATTCACAATAATAAGAATAAGAATAATAATAATAATAACGAGTGGTAGTATTGGTTGTATTGGTATGTGAGAGTTTTGAGTGTGAAATGAATGGATAATAATGTAACTATAGTGAAGGGAAAAATAGAATGGGGATTCCAAGGAGTGAAAGTGTTTGAGAAAGGCTGTTAATAGCACTAAATTGATTCTGATTGGGTACAAATATATGCCAAGTTTACAATCTTGAGACAAATTTAATGGATACTTTTCGTTAAATAGACCAATAAAATATTAAATTTTAATATTTACTTATAAATTTATATAACTAAACCTTTTTAAGTTAAATATGAATTATTATTTTGGATATTTCCATACAGACGCTTTACCCCTTTCAAAGATACGATTAAGAGGGTTGTACATAACAACTACCTAGGTAACTAACATGTGCTTTGAACCTTTGAAAAATTAAAATCTTTTCTCCCCTAAATCTGCAAACTACCTAGGTATGAATATGCTACTGCAACCAAGCATTGACCTAAGCAAGAAAAAGCTTGGTTCTTCTAGGTACTCCAGTATAATTCTAGAGTGAGGTCTGTCGGAAGAGAGAGAAAAAACTTAATTATAGTGCTACAATTGATCTTCATACAGTTCACTCTACTGCTTAAAGTTCGGAAAATATGGAAATAAGAAAAAAAGGGAACAGGGAAAAAGGAAAACAAAAAATGCAATGCAGTGCAAGTTGGTACAGCACTCTATTGGAAATTTCTAATAAGTTATACTCCATATAAAGTGGCAATAAAATCCGGATTACTGGGGAGCGGGATAAAACATCCACACCAACAACACCATCACCATCACCATCACCACTACACACACCTAGGCAAATAAAATATTATGTTATGTACGTCGCAATCAGTGTGTGTACCCTCCCTATTCAATCTGATAATATTTGATCAACACTATTGATTGATCATTCTGGATAAATTCATCCATAACGAGATTGGTGTATCAAATAACTTGCATACGAATAGATAAATAGAATTTATAGGAAATGGCAGGTCATTTTTTTGGATTTTTACCATGGTATGTAACCCCATTTACCCAGTCATCGATTGCGCTTGCTTGATAATCTTTCAAATAATTCATGCTTGCCTCGCCTTGCCTTGCCTTACCTTGCCTACCATACCCATATGTACAAGTAAACGGACTGCGCACTCTTTTTGGCCATTATTATGGCTTATATCATCATGCCCATTGGTTACATTAACCACTTTACACGCAATCATCTTCGTATTTGGAGATATTACTCTGCAAGTCGTCTATCTAAGGACACACAGACGAGAGTGGGCAGAGAGAGTGAGGCAGTGAACATGTATGCCCAGCTTTACAGGCTTTCTTACAGGTACGATGACGATTGTCCGGATATATAGATACGAGAGAGAGAGTATGTTTAAATCCTCTCTACCTATAGTAGGTATAGTCGGACACTGATCCTGATCGAAAGTAGATATTATAATTTTCAGATGAAAATTCGGTACATACCGTTCATTACTACTGGGTAATAAATCAACCGTCTTTCTTTTTCCTTTTTCTATAAAGAGAAAATGATCAATCTGGTATGAATTACCGGTAACCTTACTCCAGTGGTTTGAATCGAAATAAACTTCAAACCGAAAATTTGTTATTTGAAGCATTTCTTCCACCGTCCCGGAGTATCATCGTTGACTATCCGCGGGAATCAATCAGCCCTGGCATAACTCTTTAGCCCGAAGATCTGATCCCAGTGTTTGAGGGGAAATAGAAATAACCTTTCTTTAGACACTTTTGGAAGTGAAGGGGTTTGGAGCTGGGTGGAGTGAAATTAAATGGCGACTTCGACTTTTTTCTTTTCTTTGCCCGCGTTGCCCGTTCAATCTTACAGGATTGTAGCTGTAGGAATCTACGAGTACGATTGTACGAATATCCTTGAATATGTATGAACAACGGATTGGGAATAACAAGGCACGGTACACTACCGAGAAAATAACTAAAAATCCATAATGACCGCCATATCTGTCCGATCTCCCTTGAATTTTACATGCATAGCTTATACTTTCTGATATCTTTTACTGTATAAGCTGTTGCCTTTTTAGTAATCATGGCCGTGTTTCCTGCTACAGTGCGCTACCACACCTATTCAGTCTTGCATCTAGATGAACAAGGATTCGATCTCCGAGCCCATCACAATCTTCAAAAGACCCTTTCAACTGCCGTATGTAGTATTGTGTCACCGAGGCACACGATACATTGCCGCTATCGATTTTTTCTCTTAGCTTTCGAAAGCCTGAAATACTAGTCTATCGTTCGTAATACTGTACGAAACACATATACTACAGTAACGACTCGCATTGAATTGTAGTCTGAATAAGAGTTATTCCCCATCAAGCAAATCCCACATGATTGCTATCTATGAAATGGTGCATGGGTGCGGCTCAGCAATCTCTTCTTTTTTCCCACTTCCAACCCCCCCTTCTCCCCTCCCAAAAAGGTGCTTAGACACGTTTATTGCTCGGGAGGAATATCTTGGCTCTTGGCTCTCGTCTCGACTTTTTCAGACTTACAACACACTTTCAAGATAAGATCCTTGAAGATAGATTGCATAATATTTGCGAAAAATTGAAGCAACGTTGGAGATTTTTCTTCACGGTTAAAATATAGATTTCTTTGCATCTAATCCTCGAAGAGAGAGGGGAGGGATACGATCTCGTCACAAGGACCATCCACATCCCATATCGACCGTTTATTCGGCACCAGGTGATGCCAAGTTCAAGAAAAAGATTCGGCCGGAAATTTTCCATGTAAAGGGAATGATCGGCTAGAATCTGACGGGAATTTCTCAGATAAATGATAGCTCGAAAAACCAATCTAATAATATAGCCCTCATATAGTACTTATGATTTCATACTGTGGTCGTCGATGTATCCTCGTCGGTTCAATATCGAGGAATTGAAAAGTTCGAAGTGAAAATAAAAGTGAGGATCTCGAAAAATATAAGAAAGGCCGAAATGGTATCCGAGGCGAAGTTTTACCTTACTTTCACAATGTTCATGCCGATTTGTACTTAGCGGCTTCATCCGTCTTGACTTAAGGTACCAAAAGGCTAGTTCTTACTTTTGATCGTCATTTGGTGTTAGATGTGACGGGTAAGTTATGACCGAATTTTAGACCTTATTAAAGTTCGTTTTTAAGCCGATCTTTTGATGCGTTTCTCATATACTATTAGGTTTTCCCGAAGGCTTTTCCCGAAAGCTAGAACCTATGAGAACCTCTCCCATATTCATTGATGTTCTTTTCGTTGTGATTGGTAAACCGCAATACTTTAAGTTGTTTGTGAAGCTTCGACTTGATTGCCAAAGCCTTGTGCATGAAGTAATATATATGTACTTACTCTAGTAGCGACAATAATAACCGCCCTCAATATGACCGACCAATCATACCTATGGAAGTAGAGGCCGAAAGAGCGTTGTTTGATCGTTGCTATAAGGTAATCCATATTGACCTAGTGACAATTGCGAAATCGCAGGCAGATCTCCTCTAGTTCGAATTATCATATGTAATGAAAAGTAGAGATTACTGGGAAGAACGATCAGGATTTTTCAATGTGGATCATATGTGAGATTTTTATCTGATCAGGAGATAATCAAGATCTTGATTCTGGAGGTCCAGCCAAGATAGTTGTGGAAGCTTCTTTAGTTGCATCGATTTCCCCTCGTGATCGCCATATTCTATGTATTTGCTTACGCCATGGTGTATCACATACGCGTTGAACCTCCAGAAAATGGCAGCACAACCAACGAGTTGCTACGTAAGGTTGAGTAAACAAGATGTCTAGATGGTTCATAGACCACGCCACGGAATAATTGATTCAAATGGGCTCGATTGACGGCTTTAGGACAGAAAACGGTTCATGATACATGCCACCATGTAGGGAAGAATAATAAACAAGCAACTTGCTAATATTCTGTTCCTGCATATTGCATGCTCACTGTTCATGTATCCTTGACTGGTCGTTCGGTACGAAGTACTTCTGGGGCAAATAGCTCTTTCGATATCAAGCACTTGACTCAATGACAAGAAGAACATAATCTCCATTATTGATGAATGAAATGAAGTCGAATATATTATATAATTTGATGGATACGATGAAGTGAATTTGAGGATATCAAAAATGAAGAATAATAGAAATTCAGGGGTCTGCATTAGTTAATGAGTAACAGTTTTCTTTAACACTATCTACGCCTCGCTGTCAACGTAGATATGCAAGTATGAACCCACCAACTACTACCGGTGCCGAATCCAAGAACCATGTAAATATCAAAGTAATATTAACTATGAAGTACTTGTAGAGATATCTTGAGAATTTTTCAGGAGATACTTATCAACTCTATTGCTTCAAGAACTAAATCTCATCAACTCATCAACTACTCCTAAGGAAAAGGATTCAACCAGTTAGAAACATCACTCAATCAGTCCTTACTGACTTATAGGATCTACATATAGATATTGGTGAGTCTTTACTTTTGTACCATCCCCATGGTTATCCCCCATGTTTCCCTACCCTACCCTCCTATATGGAGGGTATTGATTCCTTGGTTGAAATTCTGTTGAGAGGTATGAGGAGGCACAAGAGGCACAAAAACATAACAAATTTAAGGGGACCTTTCGAAATAGGTTTAAATGGTGTGATGGTTGGCTTATTTCGTTCCTGTCTAAACTATATATGGATAGTTTGAATGATTATCGGGCTGTGTTGGCCTTGCTCGAGTGGGCCAATCCAGCTATCCATGGATTAATTTTAACGATACTGCATGCTGATAACAAAAAAAACCCATCACCAAATTTTTGGAAAGATAGAACTACCTAGAAAGCAATTTCTTTAATTTCCTCCCTCTCACCACTTCACCTCACATCACCTCAATCCTTTTTTTCTATACTACCTAAGCATTACTACTACATAACCAGTTCTATATCTCAAGAACAATACTAATAACATCTTTGTCTTCAGTCTTGATTGTTTACTAAATTTCATTATTGATTGTACATAAAGGATAAATCGAATCTCCAAGATTTCTTTTCATACTAGAAACCGTTCTATCTTTTACACTACCAAAAAGTCAAAACCTTCACAGCTCACCGCCCCTCATCATGTCTACTCGTCCTCAAAATATTGGCATTAAAGCCATTGAAATTTACTTCCCAAGTCAGGTATGATCTCTTGTTTTTAGTGTTACCTTGGTTTTTGTACAACTTCTTTCAAAAAAGCTAACTTGTGCGTCTGCCAGTGTGTTGATCAATCTGAGCTTGAGAAATTCGATGGCGTTAGCGCAGGGAAATATACAATTGGTCTTGGCCAAACCAAGATGAGCTTCTGCGATGATACTGAAGGTGGGCATCTTGTTTTGAGCTTCTTGGGAACTTGTACTAATCAACGGCAGATATCTACTCTTTCGCCTTGACTGTTACCTCCCGCCTTTTGGAAAAATACAACATTGATACAAACTCTATTGGGCGTCTCGAAGTTGGTACGGAGACTATCCTCGACAAATCTAAATCAGTTAAGTCTGTTTTGATGCAGTTATTTGGGGATAATACGAATATTGAAGGTGTTGATACCATCAATGCTTGTTACGGTGGAACCAATGCCCTTTTCAACAGTGTTAACTGGGTTGAATCCTCTGCCTGGGATGGAAGAGATGCTATCGTAGTAGCTGGAGATATTGCTCTATACGCCAAGGGCAATGCGCGCCCAACTGGAGGAGCTGGAGCTGTTGCTATGTTGATTGGTCCAAATGCGCCTGTTGTTATTGAGCCTGGTCTACGGGGTACATACATGCAACACGCCTACGATTTCTACAAGCCAGATCTTACTAGCGAGTACCCAATCGTTGACGGCCACTTCTCCATCAAGTGTTACACTGAGGCTGTTGATGCCTGCTACAAGGCATACAACAAGCGGGAGGGCACCCTTAAGGCCCTTGCCAACGGACATGCCAACGGAAATGCAGCACAGGAAGCTTCATCGAAAACTCCTCTCGACCGATTTGATTACATGGCCTTCCACGCCCCAACTTGCAAACTCGTTGCAAAATCGTATGCTCGTATGCTATACAACGACTACCTGACTAATCCTACCGCTTCGGCTTTCGCTGAAGTTCCTGCCGAGTTACGTGATATGGACTACACCAAGTCTTTGTCCGACAAAGTTGTTGAGAAGACCTTCATGGGATTGACCAAGAAGAGATTCAATGAACGCGTGCAACCCAGTATCGATGTTCCAACCAACTGTGGAAACATGTACTGTGGGAGTGTTTACGGTGGTCTCGTTAGTATATTGAGCAACGTCGATAGCGCTGCCCTTCAAGGAAAGAAGATTGGTGTTTTCAGCTACGGAAGTGGTTTGGCCGCAAGTTTGTTCTCTCTGAAGGTTTCGGGATCTACAGAAGCTATGCAAAAGTCATTGAACCTACAGGAGCGACTTGCTGCCCGTCGTGTTGTTGCCCCAGAAGTTTACGATCAGGTAAGAATTCGCTTTTCAATTTTAACATTGCCCATATTTCACTTGGAAACTAACTAACATAACTCTAGATGTGTGACCTCCGCAAGAAAGCCCATCTCCAAAAATCATACACACCAGCTGGAAACGCGGAAACAGTCGTTAAGGGAACCTATTACCTCACGAACGTCGATGAGATGTTCCGCCGCGAATACAAAATTCAAGCTTAATCTTCTTGATCAATTATTTTGTCTGCGAATTTGTTTGCTACTTGCATAGACAGAAGGGGATGGGTGTTTTCTTTCTTCCATTGCATATCTGCAGGAAACCTTTTAATCGTATAGAGAATAGCGCATTGTTTGCATTGCATTTTCCGGCACTTTAAGAGGAAAGTAAAGAGGAACTGGTAGACTTTTTGGGGGTGGGGTTGGAGTGGAGTGATGGGATGATTGAACACTTGGGATTATCTTTTTCGATTATGAAGGGAAGATTTAATGGATTTGACGCAAAGCTAGGAGACAAGACAAAAAAGTGGTGGGTTCATCTTCCGATGATGTGTGGCGCAACATCATACTATAGTTATGATAGAGATGAGATGAGAAATTACAATTTTCACATACTTGGTTAGAAACAAACAAATGAGCTATCGGTCTTAACTAAAGCACTCTGTTATGTGCTGGTGTAGTGCCCGATTTTTATTTCCATCTTATATGATTAGTTCATTCGGATACTTGGATCTCTTCATTCATTCGTTCGATCAGTGGAAGATGTAAGTAATACTTTATTGAAATGTTGTGAGGCTACTTTGGTTTCTGTAAAGCGAAACGAAAACTTTTGATTCCTTTCTTTTCTTGCCTTATTTGGGATTCATTTCAGGTCAACATCTTGGGTGAGGGAGAGAGGGAGGGGGGTTGAGAGAGGGAGAGAGAGAGAGGGAGAGAGAAAATAAGCCTGGCAGTGAGTGGGATAAGCATCCCATGTACGTACGTACTTTGCTCCATACATACATCTCATCTCGTTGCGTGATTTTATAATTTGGATGATCGAGCAAGTATAGTATAGTAAGAATTATTCTACTCTCTATTGTCAATTAACACTTTATCTTTACTTTCTTCTTTTCTCTTCTGGGTCTTCTTATAGTGAATCAAGAGAGATACCACAGCAATATGGTATTCATTCCATTTTATTCATTCGGCTCGCTCACTCTCATCCACCCGCCCCACCACAACTTCACTTCACTTCACTTCGCCAAAAAAATCCAAAAGCCCCAACAGCGAAAAAAAGCATAAAAAAATTCCAAACAAAAAAGCAAAAACTATACGAGGCGCCCCCCTAAGAATGGGGAGGTGGAGCCCAGGGGGGCCCCGTATAGAAAACCCCTTCGATATGGGATTTTTTTTTTGCCTGCTCTCTAATCCGTCACTTTTCTTCCTTCGTGGTTTTTGGTAACACTCGCTATAGCTCACTGTGCTAACCGTTACACCACAAAGGAAGCCGCTTGCCGGGCGGACCTGTTTGGCGAGGGAGGGGGGCTTGTTTGGGATTATGTAGTAGGTACTTCACTTCCCCTCGCAGTGTTTTAATTTTCTTGTCTTTTTTTTTTCCTTTGCTCTTCTCTTTCTTTCCTTGCGTTTTTTGTTCTTTGGTATACAAATATCTATACATATGTAAAACTGATGAAACTTTGTGTAGATTTCATATTGGAGATATGTATCCGTTATTCCTTAAAATATTTTCTAATTTTCATAGAGTTATTTTGAATTTGGCGGCTACCTAGTATCTACTACCTACTAGGTAGATACTAGGTAGCTAATAATGAGTTATTTAATTCCATCTCCCATTGACTACTACCTAGGTATTGGTATATAGCGACTAGGAGTTGGAGCTTCAATTTGCTGATTATCTGTAAGTGTAATGATTTCATCGATTATCCTTAAGAGTTCTAATTTATTTCATAGCTAAGATTTCTGGATAACTTGTTTTCGTATTGAAGAAATGATGAATTTTTCTAGAGGGCGAGAGTCTCTCTCGCGCCTGATCTTTAGACTGGTAGGAGCCGAATTCTCAATTCCATTCTCCCCCCTGAATTTGGACCCTGATCTTCTCATTTTACTCTTATAAAGAGTGCTTTTCTATTTCTCTATACAATCTCAAAGCCTCTCATATACGCCCCCTCCCTCTCAAAAACACCCCCAACATCCCCCTTCAACGTCCCCGCCACCAACACCCGCGAAACAATACGATACTGATCATCATCACCCTCTCTCTCAACACATCTAAGATGCAGGAAAACGCCAGTCCCACAAATCATCGCAAGCACATCTCCCGGTTCATGCGCCACACGGCTAAGAGCCGTTAAACCACTATCAAGAAACATGGCATGTTTCCCAACACATTCCCAGCCACGCGAATACAGAGACGCCATAGGTGGACGATTGGGATCCCTCATCGACCATACTGCGCCTTCGGTGCGATCGTAGCCTAGAGACCATAGTTCGTTTAGACCGCGCATCCACTCGGTGGCGATTTCGTCAGGCACGGACTTCTCTGCGTTGGGATGGGTTGGATCTGTGGAATCCTCTGTCGTCGACGAAAGGCTTGGTTTTGTGGGACGTAGCTCTGTGGTTTCGGATTCGTCGTGGCGATCATGGGACATTTCGTAGCATAAGTCCGTGAACTCCGGGAAAGGAGCCCCCATGAACAGGTGGTTGATCATCGGATTGGGCAGATGCGGATGCCCTAGGTACGGACTCGTGAAAGATTTGCGATCTTTTCGCAAGATGTTTCGAAACCCGTGCCATTGCGGGACACTGCCGTCTTCATCTTCGGCCGTTAGTTCCGCCAGCTGGATAGAGAAGCCATCTCCCGTAGGAATGCACAATCCAAAACAATGCAGCACCTTCGGCGTAAAGAAGATATTCCCCGATACACGAAATTGCCCTGGAGCCCAATCATCACCGATGGCATTTGCTGTGGAGAATAAAGCGCCTTCGAATGACGGGTATTCAACCACTGCGTCGTCTACACTTCGTTGTACGGCGTCCGAGTATGTGAAGTCGAGTACCCAAGAAGGCCACGATTGCCTGGCTCCAGATGGCTGTGTCGAGTCTGTCAGAAAATCGAACGTCTTGACGAGAGAGGCGAAATCTGCGGAATCGGTCGTGGCTTCATTGTCATCTTTCCAAACACTTCGAACACGGGGCGGTTGTAATTCAAGTCCATTAGGTGTCTCATGATTGGGTTGAGCATGCTCTCCAGCGCGAAAATTTTGTCCACGGGATCTGTAGCTTTGTAGGGCGCGGTTCGTTCGAGAATTCCAGCTAGTCTTTCGATCTTCCAGTAAGGCAGCTTATCATCTATCGTCTTCCGTTCCCGCAGTCGGAAAGACAAGTCGGTTTTCGATTCGAAATGTTTTATTCGCTCTGAGAATATAAAAGATTGTTGGAAGAACGCATCTGTTTCTTCTGTAAAAGCATTAGTGTGCGTTAGACGAGTGAGCTCTAATGGAATGTGTGCCAACGAAAGTTTGATTATCTCAATGAGATAATCTCATTAGGAGGACATGAAAGACATACCTGAGAGAGAATCCAATTCCTCTTGAGAAGTAAAGAAATGCGCGTAGTTCGTAGCTAAGATCATTTCCTTGGCGACATCCTTCGCCTCAACAAGATCATTCCACGACAATAAACCACCCCTAAAATAGAACTCCGGCTCTGTATCAGGCAAATATGATTCCTGAATAACCCACATGCGCCCCCACCAACCATGGCTCAGCACCGAGAAAACACACCGGCAAAGCGATACCATTGCAGCCATCAACTTGCCCGCCCAAAGATAGCCATCTGAGTGGTCTGATTCACGTTCTAATTCCGCTAAGGTGACTTCGCGGCCATCTGTTTTTGATGGATTGCCAAAGAACCATGTACTCATATGGAAGGTTGCGCCGTGATTGGATACCAACTCGCGGCCGGTCCGCTCTACGAATGTGAATGGTGGTGAGACATTCCGTTCTATGGCGAGTCGGCTCAGAATTCGATATAAATCTGCTTCCTTCTTGCCCTCTTCGCCGGGTAGTCGTCCGTGTGCTGTAGCCTTAAGCGCAGGTTTCAAGTTCGCAGTCATTTTTCTGCAGAGATCTAGCATACTTGTGAAATTGCGGAAATTGTTCTCGTCGGTCGTGGGTTCATCGAACCAGTCAGAGAGTGATTTCTCCATAGATTCAAATACAAAATCACCTTCGATATCCGGCTCATCGTCTCCAAGCCAAATCGTCGTCTTGGTCGATAAAGCGTAAATACGCTGCATCAGTTTAACCTGGCCGGTTCTTTCCTCGTTATTGGCTTGATTGATGCAAAGGGCATCTACCCAAATATCTCTTGCTGTATCAGGTCGTCGTAGCTCTCTAAAGGCGCAATAGAGACTATCTCGCACTTTGAAGTCCTTACCATCGACTAGGATTGTATGCGAAGCAGGACCAGGCCCCCATACATATGATAAGGTCTCTTGCAAGCCATCACTATTCAAGTCTCGCACCGTGAGCTCGCATCGAATAGGGTCATCTCCGGTTCCTGGGGCGATAAGTCGCCACACGAACTTCTCCCAGTGATGACCTCAGCTGCTCTTTGTAGCGAAAGTCCGGATTGTCACATATATGGCCTGTACTGACATGTCCATCGCATTTTTCCTTGTCGGATCGGTCTTGTTTCCACGCTCTGGCAAATAGTTTACGCAAAAGATTTGCACGCTCCTCGATGGTGTTATTCCAAGGGATCTCGGATCGGTTAAACTCAAGGGGTTGCCCGAATTCAACGCCATCAAAAACTTCCAGACATCGCGCGATAGCTGTGTTAATGATTTGTAGAGCCAGATAATACAAGTCGTCGTAGCACTCAGACCAGAGATTCGTTTCACTATCCTCTGTCTCGCTCTCCGATAATTTCGTCTGAACTGTCTTCTCCGCGGCTTCGATCCTTTTTCTCGTAGCATTCAGCCCTTTCTAGGCTCGAACAGAAATTGCGTCGCAGCTTGGGCAATGAAGTCGAAGGGACCTGTCTCGCCCTCCCACAGTGCCCCCTGCAGCTTTGCAAACTGGCAAATAGCCATCATGATCTCCCGTGCCTGAAAATGGAATTTCTCATGTTCCAAGTACGCTATGGGCCTCTGGATTGGAATGGAGTTCGGTGACTGATGAGCTGTCATCAGGAACGGCGTTCAGGTGAGGCTTGACTACCTGAGCAGTTGGATTACGCTCTGTGCGTTTTGATGAACGTTGGCGGGATCGGCCCCCAAACGTACAATTTATTTATTACTTCTTAAAGACTGACACTTCAGGTTCATCAAAACTGGGACTCCGTCTACCAAGCGAGATTGAGACCTAATCTTATTCTATACCAGTATGCATACCTTCTAATGGTGCTGCTAGCCATCTCTTATAGCTTATTAGCCACCGTATTGCCCCAGCAAACCCCTGCGTATCCCCATGCATGTCGAGGCATCATTGTGCTTCAGCCACATTAGCCTCATTATGCCGCATCGTCAGGGGGAGTTCAAGATCCTATTGGAGATCCTTGAATTCTAAAGCCCTAGTCGCGGATGAAATTATACCGTATTAATTATCGATTAACTTCAAAGAGTGTATAAATTATCAGCGAATAAATGATCCATGTTAATAAACTATGCTCTTTATATCGCGAACCAAAATGAGGCTTTTAGCCCGTATAACTAGACGTAACTTAATTGTATCAAACGTTTAAAAAAACGAAAGAATCTCCAAATACATTGCCATAACTAATGGCACCTTCCTAATAGAAGAACCAAAGACACAATTCGTACCAAATGCTCGATATATCACTTATCAATCATATGCGATCCTTAAAAATCTCGAATCTAGATCCGATCAGAGAGTTATGATTCGAAAATCTAGGTAGGCCCCGTGGCTGATTAGCGACCGTAATCATGTGTAATAAAAACTCGACCTTTTCCACAAATCCACAGCTAAAGAAAAACTACCTATAACACAAAAGTTTCTTCGAAACCCAAGCTCTACACTCCCTAATCGTACGCACCACAGCACGCCTCAAAAGCGGATTCCTTCCCTCTTTTTCACCACCACCACTACTCTCCACATTCCCAAACCCCCCATAAACACAAGCAGTCACCGCATCCATACACATCTTCCCCATCGTATCCGCCAACTTCGCAATACACACCACCATGGCTTCTGACTCCAGAAACGGTTTTATGGATATACTCGTATTGATGTTTAAATTCATGTCATCACTGATATTAAAACTAAAACTAGAACTAGTACCAGTACCAGTATTTCCAAAGATTTCAGGCAAGAGAGTATCAAGCGAATCCCCCATCCCCATTTCGAGAAGGACGAACCGGTGTCAGATTGTCTTCCCGGGCATCTCGAGGGAGCTTATATATCAGTCCAAAGGAGTGAAGGGCTGGCTCGTGGAAATATTTGATGCATTTGAGCGTACGGAATGTGGGCGATTCGTCAACATTTAACATCTTGGTCAGCTTGCCGATACGGCTTTGGAGATTCCCGTGGCTTTTAGCCCATTCGGGAGAATAAGTGATCCTCTCGATCAAGTCATCTTCGTCCTTCTCCGAGGACTGTGCGATGCGAATCTTCCCAAAATTATGCATCCCTATTTCTTTACAAGGGACTTCATGCTTCCAAACAGGTCTTCATCGTAGTCTTTGTTTTGGTCATTTGAGACTTCGCCTATCATGTGTTTCATTGCTACCAGTTGAGAAATATCTGGATATGAATCATTCTTGTTTAGGGTATTTTTAGTGTCTTGAAGCAGCTGTTCGATCATCAGTGCTCGTACAGCCTTCTCCAGCTGCCAAACGCAGACTAAGCAAGCTTATCGAGGCCGACTCGGTTTTAGAAGGCAATCCTGCACTTCTCCATTTGGGTATACTTCAGTCGGTTGAAAACGATTGGGAAGAGTATTTGAGATATTTGAAAGATGCCCATGAGTTGAATTCATTCGCCACAAGCTATCAACATACGCACCCATTATAGCCAGCTGTATCGAGACTACCAAAGGTTGTATTGAGACCTGTGAAATGCTCCAGGCAGACTGTGATTGGGACACATTTTTGCAATTTGAAGAATTCGCTATTCAAATCTCATCCAATAAAGCAAATTTACAAATTCATGAAATCCATCGCTCGCACAGTTCGAAAATCACAAAAAGAAACAAATAAATGTACAACATAGCTCAAAAAGTCTTACCGCTGCCATCACCGTCGCGGAGCGGAAGGCCTCGACGGAGGGCCTCCAAAATTCACCCCACGGCAGTGACTCACCGGCGCCGCCCCTTTATTTCAGCATTAAATACACACCACTTTCTGGGGCTCATACTTCTTTCAATAGATAGATAGATACTCTCTTTTGAATACTCTGAATACACAACAGGTAAATTTGGTCGTCGTAAGTTTTCTTCTACGGCGTTCTCCTCCGCTCCAGCACACGGCTACAACCAGCCCTACAGCTGGTCTGACATACTTGCCGTACCTACTACGAAGGAAGGAAAAACACTTCAGCTTTGACAGAGTGGGAAGTTTAAAGGAAGACTTCTTTTGCACTCAATCAATCTTTATCGTCTTTTCAACTTGAAGAGAAATCCACCCAACTCTGCAAGCAACAACCGCTCTTCCTTTCTCAAACATCCTTTTTTGTCCTAGTGTACACAAGCTAGCCACGACCACAGCCGCTATAAAAGAAAGCACTCCTTCAACTTCAAACACCACACATTTCTGAAATTCGAAACGCACCTCAAAATAGTGCTCTCAACTTCAACTTCCACACCCACACTTCTGCACTCCCGCCTTCTCCACGACATCCACGACCTTATCAGTAACCCCTACCCTAATATCAAACTGCACCCACACTCCGATGACCTCACCACCGCATGCCTGCCTGCTCC
>JWJA01004925.1:0-10372 GCA_000812885.1 Lanzia echinophila
ACTTGCCAAAACTGTAAATAGAATTATCGAAGACTATGACCATTAGTTCTTTCAATAGATAGATATTATTCTTTTCCGGTGTATAGATATTTTGTTTTGTTGAACTTGGAGACGTCACCATTGATCGAGTACCTAAGGTATTATTACTATATTATTACCCTTCACTCCCCATCCCTTGTTATCATTTTCTATTCTTCCATCACTATCTTCAACCATCCTTTCATGGATCGCGGTGTACCATTTCTCCAAATCGTTCCTTCCCCTCTGCCTCCCAATCACCACAGTTTCGAAAACAATGGCGGAAATCTGGATTTACCAACTGTGAGAGACTGGGTAAGGATAACCACTGGGTTCACAATGGAATGGTTAGATATGATGGAAGTGTGGACCGATGAAACAAAATAGATGGTAATTAGTTGAATCGATTATGATGTTCAGAAAAGCCAAAGGATTTGGTAAACGCTGGTAATATCAAACTGCGACCACGCAAATTAATATACCTGAACGAAAGCATCTTAACCCGCACTCCTGGTATCATGTGCGCAAGGTGTGATAGGGTCAATCATCGCAATTGCATCAGCCTCCGATACCTTCCGGGACAATTTCTTCGCAGCATCATCGCAAATTAGAGCGAGAACTTGGATGCATGCATCATACGTCTTCATAATATCCCCACCACCGGGCTAAATTATACTCACGACATGACGGATCATAAACCCACTTCGCCGTTCTATGATCGATGTTCCTTTGACAGAAAAAGGGTCCATGAGTGGACGGTTCTACAAATCCCTGGCACTGTGCCATTGTGTGGTTTGATGGTTGTACCTGGTGTCTTACTCCACCGACTTTAGTGTGGGGAAATTGGGGATGGGTACGTTCCGGGAATATCCAAGGTTAAAAACGGCATGTGGGCGAGTGGGGTACTTTTAAATATTGCTGTGGAAATCCTCTACAATTATACTCTAAATGGATGTATCATTAGTTCAACGGAAATAATACCAACTACACAATTTACTCCACCTGATGTCTGGCTTTGCGTACATGGGAATGGTAGCTCGACTTGAAGCAATTTCAGGCTAATTTTGAACTCAGGGTTGCCAGTCTAATTATTTCCTCATTCTGGAGACGTCCAAGGATCGAGAATGATTAATCTGCATTCATGGAAGCTACATTTTGGATATCTATTTAGGTGAAGGTCCAATTTGAGTGGAAGTGCTAGACACGATTGGAAAAACACGTTTTTTTTTCATACACTGAAGGCGAAAGAACAAAGGCAAGGAAGGTTATCGTCCTCAACATCTTATATATGGGGATTCAAACGCTTGTGGATTAGATGAGCTATCTATTAACCAGGTGTCTCTCGCGTAACCGGAGCCATACCCAACTATGTACAGTAGATACTCGACCATTATTTGATCCTCGCTTTACGAAATTGTACAGTTTGTACTCGGTCCGCTCCCTGGATCTTTATCCCCGCCTTCTTTTCCTTGTGATCGCCTTGCTTCTTTTCTTCTTGCTTTTTGTCTTTTGTGGTCGATTTGTTTCTTAGCGAATTTGGTTTTGAAAATTATGTTCTCGGGCTTGGCGTTGTAACTATTTCAAGGGAGCATCTAGTTAGTTTATGCCCCGAAAACATGCGCGAACGGGTGTACTTACTTGACTTCCAGTATTGTATGAATTCTTTTGAAGATAGTCGAAATCCCAGACTTGATTTCTTTCGTTATCTCTCTTGGCAAATCGAACAGAATTGCAAAGGTCTTCCAGTCCCTTTGTCTAATACCAGCGATCTTGATAGGCAAGGGACCGAGGAAGTCAAAAGCCTTTTGTACGCAAGCCTCCAATCTTGCCATTTTTGGGCATGCCATTCTTGGATCATCACCGAGGAACAAACGCTGTTCTGAGATTTGAATCTCTTTCTTCATCGCCATTTGCTGCTCTTTCTCCATTGCCATTTCATGCTCTCTCTCCATTTGACGTTGTCTCTTCAATTCTCTTACCCTTTCCTGTCTTTCCATTTCAATTTGACGTTCTTTCTCCATTCTAATTTGACGCTGTTGCTCCAATTCCATTTCACGCTTTCTCTCCGCTTCCATTTGGATCTCTTCAATCTCCATTAGGATCATATTATGTATACTGTCCTGTTCCATCTCAACCTCGTGCATCCAATCCGTATGGATGCCATGCGTGAGATAATCCATTTCGTTCTGATTGTGGAAGCAGTAACTCTTGGTCTGAAAATATGACGGGATCTGGAAATGAGGTATAATGATGGTTGAAGATAGTGATGGAAGAATAGAAAATGATAACAAGGGATGGGGAGTGAAGGGTAATAATATAGTAATAATACCTTAGGTACTCGATCAATGGTGACGTCTCCAAGTTCAACAAAACAAAATATCTATACACCGGAAAAGAATAATATCTATCTATTGAAAGAACTAATGGTCATAGTCTTCGATAATTCTATTTACAGTTTTGGCAAGTGCCATACTCATTCAGACTAAGTCAAACTATGTTCTCCCCATTGAAAGGTTTTTCTCACCAGCTTCTGCGTGAGTAAGTTATAATGACACTGGTTTGGCTTCGAAGCTTATGAGGTGAATTCGATTCTTTAGTTCTAATTTTACCCTTGACTCTACCTTCGAATGTATTTTCATGTGTTGTAAATAAATATGGTACTATAGCAGCATCCCATCAAATACCAACTTGGATTGCAACCACATGCCGCCCCAACTACTTAGAATCATAGAATTTCTTTGGTATGATTTGTTGGGATTAGATTTGAGAGCAGTAAAAGGTTTCATTGGAGACTAAAAGAATTAGATGAGAGAGCCCTAATCATGTGCATTTGGGAGGAGAAGAATGACTCAGATATGTCCGTCGTCACGTTCAACATGATTCTATTTCTTTAAGAAATAAGCATTATTGGAGATATATTTTTCAAAATCAAGAATCAGCGTCGTGATATTCCCTGCTGTATCAAAATCCCCTTAGCAAATGTAGCTTTAATTGAGATTCCTAATTGTATTGCGTCCCCAATACCTCTAGTCGTAGAAATACCATTGACAAAAGTTACCAAACTTCATACCCGAAGTGAAATTAAATGAACCGGGGAAAACGTTTCGCGGATGGTGCCAAAAATACCCGCGAAGGTCTGTTTAAGCTTTCAAGCTTACTTTAACCCTAAAGATGCCCTAAAGGACCCCTAGGGCTTATTCTTAGCCTAAAGTAAGACGTTATAGTTATAGAACAAGGTCAAAAAGTACTAGCTAGATATTTAAAAAATTGATATCATAATGGGAAACCTTAAAACATTCAGTATGCAAAATCTATTTAGAATAAGAAAAAAAAATAGATTCTAGCTTCTCTTTGATTGGGCGTATCATCTGTGCAGGTGCTAACCTTCGCTATATCCTTTCAAATTGACTTGGAAGAGTTTTTACCTTGGGTATAGACTACTTACTAGGTATATATCAATTCTACAAGTATTTTCTACCGATTTCACAACCCTTCTATTGGTATTCTTCCACTGATTTGAGCACATTTGAAACGGGTTAACTGGTCAAACTGAGCTATCAATTGGCCTCTTTTTCATGATTTTATTTCTATAAAATCCCAGTTGTAATACAACCCCTCCTCCATGAGGCTTGGGAAGGTACGTGCACAGTGTAGCCGCCGTTTTCGACATCCACATGTAAGAAGCAATTTGTGTTCCTCTCTTAGTAATCTTCTTCAGTTCCACCCCAACATCATTTTGTTTGTTCATATAGACTTACGATGCATCGTGAGCCCATTCCCACCCACTTTCCAATCTTTCCTTACCTGCACTTATCTCACCGAAAAAAAAAAAATCTGGACGGCATCATCTGAGTTGAAGTACAGCTCTCAATTGTCTACCATGGGCTCGATTTACGATGTTTCCAGCTTGCCAGACTCAAAATCATCTGAGCTCTGTCTCAGTCACCCTACTGATGAAGAGCGTATGACCATATGGTCCAACACCTCAGACTCTTGGAGAGACCACCTCTCTATACCGCTTTATCTCAAAGAATCACTTTTCCTAACCACTGTACCGCTTGCAAAAGACGGGGGATTAACAACTTGGATTTTGGTTGACAAGCTTGCTTCGAATGATCGCAAAATTTTATGCTCTTGTGAAAGCTTTCGGAAGCGCTCATTGGCTAGTGATGAAGATGGAAATGTTAGTGACACCATTGTCCACGGCATTGCTAGTGTTTTCTGTCCACCAGCCTATCGTGGTCGAGGTTATGCATCGCGCTTCATGGAAGAGCTAGCTAAAGTTCTTAGAACTTGGCAAGTGGAGGAGGGGGATGTCAAGTGCATTGGGAGCATACTCTATTCAGATATCGGGAAATCATTCTACGCAAATGTCGGATGGCAACCTACACCAACAAATACTCATTTCGTATTTCAACCTTTGAAAATTTCAGATTTGGTTGCTAAACATATTTTGGAACAAGATCTGTTTGAGCTTTGCAGAAAAGATGAAGCGATGATCAGAATGGATATGGCAAATCCGGCAAAAGGAATTAAACGGCGTGTTTCGATCGTACCGGATCTTGATCATATGCTCTGGCATATAAGCAAGGAGAATTTCGCATGCAACCAGCTGTTTGGGAAAGTTCCACGTGCTAAGGGAGCAATTGCAGGACCTCCGGGCAGCCGTATATGGGCGATAGTAAGTGCCACCGTCTCCATATTTCATTATCTCTTCCCTCGTTACCCTTCAACAGGGCTTATGGCATCTTCCCATTAAGCTCATCCATACCAATACATTGCTGAGTTTCAATTGTTGTAGTGGACTCACCGATACTATTCGAATCCCTCAGAGAAAATGGGCGACAACACATTGTACATCTTACGACTCGTTGTCGAGAATCGGGAACTAGGTAGCATTTACTCCAATAGCCAGCATGCCCTCCCTACGACTGTATATTCCGAACAAATCCAATATCTTCGAGCAGTTCTTGAGGCTGCTCAGAGCGAGGCTCTGGAGTGGAAACTTGATCAAGTGAAGATGTGGCATCCAACACCAATTGTTCGGGATATGATAGATCGAAGTGGGATTTTGTATTCAGTGGTTGAGAGAGAGGAAGAAAGTATTTCGAGTGGGCTGTGGTTTGATGAAAAGGGTGTGGTACCGGCGCCGGAATGGATACATAACGAGCATTATGCTTGGTGTTAAGTCTCTCCAATTTCAGTTTTATTAAATATTGATTGGACACCCACTATCTATCCAAATTTTCTATCATCCACTAGTAACCTATTCAAAGAAAGTTCCGAGAAAACAGATCTCATGATATGTCTTACGAGTTTTGTCTTCCGAGGTTCCCTCCACAGACATTTCCTCCGCACTCATCTCCCCCACATCAATAGACAACCGGTCCACAGCCACAAACCCATATTTCTCATATAACGGGCCAGCGTCAATAGTACTCTCCAAGTACGCAAAACCTTTTGAGTCTTACATTGTTCCAAGCCCCATTTTAGCATCAACGACGCCGCATCGCGTCTCTCATATGGCGGATCTGTGGCCATGAAACTAAGATCTGTATCACATGTTAGTAAAAGAAGCATTTTGGTCGTACCTCCAAAAGAAACAAACAACTCACGAAAACATGGCTTATTCCCCAATACCTTCACTTGCACATCCTCCTTTTTCCTCATCCAATGATCTCTAAGTTCCAACACCGATTCCCTAGGCCATATCCCTGCAGGCTCCTCATAATCCTCATCCTCAGCCACAGGATGCTTCCATTTCACGAAGCCGATGACTTTCCCCTTTTGCTCTCCATCCACCGACCCTCCCAGACCCGATTCCGATTCCCCATCTATGGCATCAATGTCTCGTACCACAAGCACGCTTGTTTTCGCATCATTGATATCGGCGAGTGCTTGATTTCGGCGACAGAAGAGGAATGAAAGAGAGAGGAGAGGAGGAGAAAGAGCTTGTTGTGGGTTGGGATAGGTGTATGTGGATGTGATAGGTGTGCTGAGAGTGTTAAATATGTGCTGGATGTATGTATTGGATTTGTGCTGGATGTTGGGTATGGATTATTGATGTGCTTCTGGATGTGCTTCTAGATCTCTGTATGTGGCGGGTATGCTGGGTGTGTGCTAGATATTGCATGTGATTTTGAATGTGCGTTGAATGTCTGTATATATGTGCTGAATGTTGGATGTCATTTTAGATGTCATTTGGTCTATAGTACTGGTCTACACTGTAGTACTAGTAGAACCGTATACATACATACATACATACATACATACATACCTAGGTACCCAATGGAGAATGCGTCATCTTGTAGCCAGTATTTTTAAATGCTCGGCCCAGCCTAGCCTAGTATGAAGGCAAGGCAAGATATCTAATATAGAGGCAAGGAATTCTTACGCGAGGCGAGGCTGAGAAGAGACAAGACAAGACAAAAATAGGCTGGATTAGGCTGGGCATTGGAGAATGTTACTTATGGTATGGCACAGCACGGTTTTGCATGGTATGGTATGGTATGGTATGGTATGCAAAAAAGTAAAAATTCGAAAGCCAAGCAAAATATAAAATGAACAAGGTACATCCGCAGCTTTGTACTTATACTCGTTGAATGACACGGTGCATGGTACGGTGCTGTTATATTCACTTGTCCAAGCCGCTATACGGCAAAAGCCTCGATCCAAATTCCATACACAATTTCTGAATCATCTCCAAATACAAAATGGAGTGCTCTCATCCAGGTTTTCTAGTTGCTAGATATAAAATACTTCTCATTTTTATAGAGATTTGACTATTCTCATCTCGAGGATTAAAATTAAAGTTTGACAATATCCGTAACTTGGATTTTTATGTACATGAGAATCTTGGATGTCAGCATTATTACGTAATATTCTGTTGTGTGTTTAATGCATGATCGAGTCTTAGCATTGCACTAGACTAAGCTTTCTTTCTCTCGTATGGTATGGTATGGTATGGTATGGTATGGTATGGTACCGTATCACACTACTCAGTGAGTGAGTAGTTGGTGGCCGGTGAGTGCTGAGGGCTGAAGTGGTGAGTGCTCCATCCCTCCAAATATGTATACCCCCAAATATGTATACCCCCAAATACACAAGGTCTCTCCCAAACTTTCTAAGACTCGTCTGCAAGTGATTGTTGACACTAGAGTATGTTTTGTTAGCAAAAAGTATAAAAATAAGAGTAATTCTAAAACTTTACCTTTCTTTACTCGGTTTTTTTTGGTGAGTCTTGAGCCAAATCCTCACTATCTGACTTCTGTATAGCCGCACGAAATTGTGCCCTTGCCTTTTCAAGATTAAATTCATGTTTGCTTTGAGCGCCAGGTTCTTCCTTGAATTGCTCAGTCTTGGGCTTGTATCTCAATCTGTCGGATTTGGCTTTCATAAATTCCATTTCGAAGTTGGATTTGTAGTTGGATCTGTCGAGATCGAGTTGGGAAACGTGTTTGTATTTTTCAAGTTCGAGTCGGGAATCGTGTTTGTATTTTTCGAGTTCGAGTCGGGAATCGTATTTGCGTTTCTCGATAGCTTGAGTAAAAACCACACCACCGGCTACAGTAGCAACCAGGCCACGGCTCCGGTTGAGAGCGATCACGGCCTTATGGAGATTGTGGAAATGCGTTTTGCCAAATAGCAACCAATAAGCTGCACCTGCGATTACTATATTTTTAGGTGTGATAAGTTCAGTAACTTTGTGAGTAAGAGTTTGAAAGGGTGCTTCTTGGTGTATTTGATCTTGAGTTAATCTATAACTGTAAACTTGTGGCAGTTCAGCTTGTCCCTTTATAATACTAGTACTATCTGTAAAGGTTGGTGTATTGCGTAATGAACTTCCTGATGATATAGTATTCATTGATGTGTTGTTATCCTTAAGAGGGTCCATGATTATAACTGATATTGGTTGTCTTGTAGGTAATTGAGGATTTTGATCTCGATGGTGATTTCGACTGTGGTTTTGACTTTGATTTTCAAAGTGAAATTGCTAAGAGGCCGAGAAGTTGATGAAGAAGCTGATGAAGTAGGTGATAAAGAAGATGATGAAGAAGAAGAATGTTGAAGGGGTTGAGGTTGATAAAAGAAGTTTAAATGTTGGCCGAAGAAGTTAAAGTCCGGGGGAATTTTGATTGTCAAGTGACTCACTTGAACAGAGCTGATATCGAACCATAGTGCTGTGCTGTATATGAACAGCAAGTATAGTTCCTGTGCTGTATCTAAACAGTAATAAGTACAGTACAGTATTATTAATACAGACAATACAGAAAAACAATGTATACCACCATCTCGGCTAATACACTATCTAGCATATTGTACTGTAACTTTGATAGATCAATACTGATATCAACACCAATATCAATATTGTGCATGCTTTCTTATCTGCTGCTTCTGATTGTAACTATGATTATTAGTTATTCCGTCAGTAATAAACACTCAAATGAATGTCTTGAGAAACATGCTGATGCTACTGACATGTATGGATGCATACATTCCGTAAAAATGAACGCACCAGGTCCCATGCTACCGTAACCTATCCATTCCCATTAATCCCATGCCCACCTCCGACCTCCCACCTCCCAATTCCAAAACCCCCAGCCCCCAGAAACCATACGGAGTACATTACCACCCCATCATCGCACTCCTCCCCTGCACATCAAAAGTTTCATTTCTCCACCCCTTAGCCTCCGCATTCTCATCCACCATATCTCCCGCCCTTCTCCCCTTTTTCTTCTAAACCCTCACCACACTTCCCGGCGCATAAACCCTTTTAAATATATTCCCCTTTTTGTTTACACCCCCTTCTACCCTTATTCCCATATACAAATTCGGATCCCCTTCCGGCGTTAATCTCATTATTACCACTTTTACAAATGTTAATACATCTTCCGGTTTCGCAATCCTCGTTGTATGGAGTTTTTTCTTCGCAAATAGTAGTTTACAGGTTGCAGTATGGAAGAATTCCGCAAATGTAGAGGCAAGTTTTTATTCTAAGATTTTACAAAGAAGCAATCGGAGAAGCGGTTTGAGGAGCTAGGCTAGACAAGCGAATTTGCATTTGCGGAGGGTGTAGGAGAGGTGTTAAATAGTAACACAGATGTTCTTTAAGGTAAGACTTTTTTTCGCATTAGTTGTGGCCGATTTTAATGTTAAATTCGAGGTTGATACCTCAGTCGTCAAGCTGGGCATTGAGGGTTAGTGATTCTAATCCAGCACAGATATAGAGATACTCTCGTCGGATATATTCAACTAAGTATGTTAAATTCGAGGTTGATACCTCAGTCGTCAAGCTGGGGATTGAGGGTTAGTATGGGATGAGAGGAGTGGTGTGAATTTTTGAGGTGTAAGGGAACTTACTTTGAAAAAAGCGATTCCTTCGTCGCCTAGCCAGAATAGACCTTTGTGTGCTCTAAATCAAAATCCAACTTCATCGGCTCGAATAGAAGTCCTTGGATTTTAATTGTTATTATGGATGTTCAACACCTCGATATAGCTTGTTGTGTAGGGTAGTGAAGTTATTTCGAGTTCTTTTATATCAGAAATCCTCGTCGTCTTTTCTCTTCTGGTAGCATTGGTCATGAGGAATGATGGCATAGACACTGTGAAATGTGATGATGTTATTGTTGAATATGAGAGTTTTTGAGGTGAAAAGGTTCCATTAAGTTCTGAAGAAGAGGTGGGAGAACCCTTAATTAAGTACACAAAGAGAAAGGGTAATGCTAGAATACGTCATTTTCAACAGTTATGGTTATGTACAGAACCGGTTGAGATGCTGTAAGCTCAATATAAGATTCAGTGTACGGTTGGGCGCATCCCCGCACCCGTGTTAAATGGGACTAATGCGCGCCCGTACCATAGTTATCACGTCCAACAGTTATTATTGTATGAACGTCGAAAAGACCCATTGCACAGAAGATGGTAATTCTATCGTGATGGTATTAGTATTCTTCGTGGCTTCTTACATCCATCAAGGGCCAATTCGGAATTAAGGCAATGCGGAATTAAAGCAAGACTATATCCAAGGCATCTCCCCACTACGGAAACAAAAAAACTATAAAAAACAATAAAAACTACTATAATTAATAATTTTTATACCAAAAAAAGTACTATAAACCCATTTGACATGTTTGAGTCAAAAAAAGTTAACATTAATATTATTAAAAATTTATTAATTTTACTATAAATTATAATAGTAAATTACTTAAATAAATTATTTAAATAAATTATTTAGGAAAGGAGGGTAAAAAAAAAAGGTAAAAAGAGGAAGTAAAAAGGGAAGAGAAAAGGGAAGAGAAAAAAGAAGGGAAAAGGTAAAAAGTGGGGAATATTTGAAGGCGAAAGAACAAAGGCA
>JWJA01004926.1:0-28657 GCA_000812885.1 Lanzia echinophila
TTTAAAATCTTAAAATTTTAGGATAATTTTATATTGAGATATGCAATAAAACTTTCAACTTCACGTGAGGTATTGGGTTTTTACGCTGTAATTCTTCCGAAATTAAAGATTTTAAAGTTACTTCAAAATGCTATTTTTTTAAATTATCTTAAAATTAAATTAAATAGTCTCCAACTATTTTTTTAAGAATAATTTTAAATGGCGTGGGATTTGTATGGTTTTCGGCTTTTTAACTCATGGAATTCACGGGAACTATAGGTTAGTAAATTATAGGAGGTGGGTGCCTTAGGTGGTATCCTTTAAAGCTTGCATGGCTTTATTGGAATCGGTTTTGTTGCTTAGGATGGTGTCCTGAAGCTCGATGACACGTGTGAAATTGGTGGATGTTTCGGTGATGAGTATATAAATTTGGGCCTCTGGAATTTCCGAGGTCTTGTTAAAACCTGGAACTCATTGTAGAGGTTCGGCATTACTCTCCATCGTTTTGGCTTGACTGCCAACTTTATTGGAAAGGTCTCGAGACCTGCTCTGTGCCGTATCTAATTTTTGTTGACATTATTGTAACTCTCTTGTCAACCTCGTTATTTCGTGTTCTTGCCCATCACTTTCTTCTTGGTGGCATCACGCTCTTCGTTGAAGAAAACTTGGTAGAATGTCGGGTGCAAAGTCCGGATGGCATCTAAATTACCATCATGTGAAAAGACATTCTCCATGGCAGCGCGGTACATAGTCCGCGATGGACGAGATAACACATTCTTGCCTGGCTTCTTCGTAATTCTGGCCTTGATACATGCAGAAATTTTGCGTCGAGACTTACCATCGACATCTACCTTTTTGTCTATTTCGTCCAGTTGTCGTCGTATTTTTACTGTTTGACATAATTTATCGAACTTACTGAAACTGTTCTTGTTTTCTTCCGCAACCTCTCTTAATTCTTCGTAATGACCTGAAATTTGATTCAATTTCTTCTCATTTCCTTCAAGATGCTCGCTCAATTCTGCCTGTAGTTATTTGGCTTCTTCCAATTCCAATATGGTTGGGACCTGTGTTTCTTCTGGCAGTGGACTCGAACCTCTCGAACTTGAACTTGAACTTGTGATTGATCGGGATGTCTAATAATAAATGAATTCATGAAGTGATGGATTGATGAATCGGAAGGAATATTTGAGAGGAGATGAAAGACAGATAGGCATAAAGAACTACTAGGTGCTTATTTCATTTGAGGAAGGCACATACATCACCACGCGGAGGAGTATCAAGGAAGATGCTATAGCTGATATTGTTAAAGGACATTTTCATACACTTAAACCCCTCTAAATCACTGAAATAACGATACTTTCAAAACCAGCGCATTCATCCCACTTCTACGAAAGTGAGATTTGAAGAAAGTTGTCGATATGTAAGGCACAGATAGATCCTTAGTATCCCTCTCAGATCTAATAATACCAAGGTACACCACAACAGGAGCCATCACCCTAGCTCGCCATGTCGCAATATTTCCAGCTCCAGCATACAAGGTACCCACAGCAGCATTGAACGCTCTGACGGTCCCACACGTTATTGAATTCGAGAAAGAAGGCTTCACCATCTTTTCACTTGCTCCAGGTGTATGTATGTATTTTCCATTCTTTCGAAACAGAAATTTGATTATTGTGCAGCTCACAAAGTTTTCTTCGTATATGGATATTCAGCTTTCATGTAGAAACATAATTGTGTCCGATGAGTACTTGTATCCAATGAAGCGATATTAGTGCTCATCGCCGATAGAATGGGATAAAAACAACTATTTCACTAATTCATTGACTACCTAGTACTCTCAAAGCCTCAAACCAACCCAATAAATCAAATCTCAAAATAGGAGCTTTCATATTTAAGAATTTGATTGTCTAAATCTCACTCAACAATTGTACCAACAATTATCTCAATTACTGAGTCGAAGTTGAACATTAAAAAAGTTTGAATTTCTTCTTGTACATTTGCCATGAGATATTCAGAGTCGTCCACCGTTAAATTGTAATATCCAACTTCCATGCACATTATAGGAATTCTTTGCCAAAAATTCCCTCACTTAAACCTTCATTAAGGTCCCGATAAGTGATGGACGGCCAGACAGATCGCCAATCTTGACCTTCAACATCGGAAGGTATTTTCTCCATCTATTGACCTATATTCGAGTCCTTATTGATATGTGGTCGTAGAATAGTTAGTTGTAATAGAGGTGCTTGGACAATGAATAGCTCACGAAGAGCTGGCTGCAGCGATGGTTAGCGGATAGGAGGTTTGTGAATAGATGGATTAAGGAGGGATGGCTCGCGAAGAGCTTGCTCTTTAATAGTTGGCAACTCAAGGGCTGGTGTGCCAATCCTTAATGATTTCTCAATGTTATCCGTGCCGACGTGGGAGCTCCGCTTGCTTTGTTTGTTTTTCGAAATTGTTGTACTTGAGGCCTAGTTTGACGAACTCTTCTTTCGTTTGGAACTGTTTAATATCTCGGTCTCTTCATCGGCAAGATGTCGTTTTGGCTGTGAACTGGATTGGGATGACCGAGAAGGTTGACGCTTGGTTCGAGAGCCATCCTTGTCTTTGGAACTATGTGATTGTCAGTCGACATGTGGCTGCATGCGAAGAGGTAAACCTTACCTCTCATTCAAGATCGCTTCTCTCTTCCACGTCAACGTCTCCTCTGATCCTTCTCCTTGTTGTTGTCTAGGTATTAGAGTCTGAAGGTTCTTGAGAGATAACAGTGATAGGTTTAGCGAATCTGCGATGTAAAGATCCGATGCCTCAATTATTATTTCGAGTTCAACGCATGTAATCTTAACATTGGCTATACCTTGATGTAAAATGCGCGTTTTCGATGCATCTCCAAGGCAAACTGGGAAAGATTAATGTTTGTGCGTCCCATCTTGTGGTTCCGACACTGGCATTGAAGGTCTGGATGGGAGAACGACATGCATACCAGACTCTTGAATATATTCCAGTCTAGGATATTTTGCCATCTTCATAGCGTAAAGTAATAATGATAACCCATGACGTGTGTCTCTGAAAGCGGGACAACTCAAGGCTGTATTCAATTTTTTTTTTTGCATGCCCTATAACTCTAATTGGTGTTGGATATAGGATCTGGTGAGTATGGATGAGAGAATATTTGTTCGGATTCAAATGCAGTACTTTCTGCTTCTGGTACAAGTTGAAATGCATCGATTCCGTAAATCGACCTACATGTCCCCCAAAGCTTCAATTCCGGATGGGTAGTTTGTCGAAGTACAAACTTATCTGCTCATGACCAGCCGGATGGGAATTATTAATTTTGCAAAGGATTCTGATCTTTATCAGCTTGTGGAGATTTATGTTTTCGGGATGGAGACATATGTATTCAGTCGATACAAGTAAATGGTAAAAATCAATTACGGAATGAATTAAGTATGACCCTATGTAGGAAGTAAGATGCCAGTGGTGTATGGTTGCATCACTTGGTCTTCTCTATCGTCGTCCTACATTCGCACAATTTTTTGGATCCATCCTTTCGTCTCGGACTTCCCGGACCATGATTACATCCTTCAGCCTTTTCCATCGTTGCCTTACACTCAGGATAACCTTGAAGCCGTTCTCCCTGACCTCAAGTTTTACAGACCCACGCAACGCCTCTGGATATTACCCTATGACAGGATATTCGAACGATAATTATAACGTGGATAGGGTTTTTTTTCTGGGCCTGACTCTACTGCTAATGCATCCATGAAATGAATAACGATTCCTGACCTGTCCCCGATTATAGATCGTCCATTACTGTCTATTCGCTTTGGCAAACAATCCTTCCATTGCAGTTTGATACGCCATCGCCACTGACCTGGGTACTTTTTCTCCATTCTCTCCACCAAACGAACATTTCAATTCCAATTTCATCGCATCCACCCCCTCTCCATTCGCTTCCCGTTTTTTTATCTTCTCGAGGATGAAGCTGTCAATCTTTTTATGGCGAGCCTTGGTTTCTAACTAGTTATCCCATGACTGTAGGTACCGTAATACAAGATCTTTGGCCCTTGGGGCAACTTGAGAGTTGCACCGAATTCCCATAGGCCTGCATAAGGAAGGTGGTGACATGGTTATCAGTCGATATCATACTGAAGTCGATGGTTGTGCGCAGGTATGGTGAAGAAGAGGCCGAGAGATCACTCCACTAGTACAACTATGGCGAAAAAGTTGGTAAAGGCGGTTGTTCGCGTCTTTCATTACACAAGCTTTTCATGCAGACCCACGGAACAGGTCATTCGTTCTAATGTCAAGTTGCTCTGCAGCAATGCCGTATTAACCTAACTCTGGTCTTCAGTTTCTCATTTTCGACCGATAAATCGATTTTCATTGGAGGTTTTCAGAGTTTCGTATTGACCTGATAATCCGCCTCGACAAAGAAATTCATCAACTCATGAGATTGACCGACGAATGCGGCATGTATTGCATCTCCCCTTGCGAGAAAAACCCTAACATCTTCAATAGCATCGGTTAAGCCCGCGTCGAACTGTGAGACGACTTCGTTGGGTGGGGGCGATCATTGTTCAGATCACCAGTGGTGGTATGGGTTGTCTGCTAGGCTTGAGAGTTGAGACAATATAGTGCTACTACCACGACCTTATTCGGTAACATTACCAAACTCCGATGACAGCGTATGAGTTATTGAGGCCAAGTTGGAAATGGTGTTTGTTAAGGCCTGCAAAGATCTTCTATTTTTCGATGATTTTGGTGGTTTCATAAAGGTGGCCTGCTGGACATTTGCAATTAGACCGTCGATAATATGCTGCTGCTTGTTTGGATAGTTTCCACGTTCGGGAACCATATGTGCCCTGTTGCGAGACACTGAGGTGATGCCCGAGTTTGATGAGTTTATATTTCTTACTTTTAGGGGTACATAAGAATTGGCCTGTGATTCTTCTGCAACTGATGGGCTGGTAAAACGTGGCATACTCTAGGCGAGACTGAAGATTGTATATAAGATGAACTCCTATGACCTGGTGCATTCGGCGGTTTGACCGCGTTGGCATGTGGATTCAATATGGGAACATTGAAAGTTCCGGCTTCTCTCTCTACGAGAGAAATAAAATACCGATTTCGGCGTCTTTATATGAATAGTTCAACTTCTGTTACTCATAAAATTCCCAAGACTTATTGGAATGATTATAATGTATGCTCATTTATTATCCCATTATATGAGATTAAACATCGAGAAAATGGTACGTTGATTCGATTAATTGTATGTTTTTCTTAAAAAGATTAGGTGATTTTAGCTTATATAATAATCAGTCTCTATTTTCTCCTATGAAAAGCCTGCGTCGTAGAATTTATGATACCTCTAATATTCGGTACAGATGGAGGAGAGCTCATATGATAGCTTGGTATTTTCGCATGCTTGCTATTGGCGATTTTCATACCATTCATACGACTGGGTGAGCGGGCTCATTATGCTCGCTAAAAGAATAAGGGGTTAAGAATTTGATTTGTACACCCCACCAGTGGGTGATTAATTACCCTCAAAGTCTCAAATCAACTTAATAAATAAAATCTTTAAATCAAAAACCTTCTTCGTCTTTGATAAATTTATTGTTTGAAACTCACTTGATAATTGTATCAATATTATCCTTAATTATTGAATGAAAGTTGAACATTGAGGTAATGGATTTAAACTTCCATTCCTCCATATTCATGACATTGCGTGAAATCATACTACACAACATCGCACCACCAGATCTATGAACATGTAACACCTGTTGGGGAAGTAGTAAAAGGAGAGAAATAGAAATGATCAACAATATACCTTTGAACATGCTATCTTTCATATTGGGGTAAGTGCCAAATCAACTTGAATCCTCTTTTTTTTCATCTTCAACCACTTTCTCTTCCTTCAATTCTTTTTCTTTTCTTGATCAAAACAAAACAACCTCCTCTTATTTTCCAGATCAAAGTTTTATTACCTCGATGAAAATGGACTTCCCTTTCAAATCTCCAATGTTGGTCCACTTCAAGGAATTGATCCTAAATATATAATCCTTTGCCAACAGGACCTTGAACAGACTCCTTGAAACGCCTGTCGGAAAGATCGTGAGTGAAGAAAAATACGAAGAAGTTGTTCGGGTCTTAGCAGAGAGGATACGAATACCTGAATCATCATCACTTTCATCTTGACCTGGGACCTCATTGACACTCGTTGACATTGGCAACTATCTTGACACGGTGTATGGATCCACGTTGGAGAGACGATACTATCCTCGCACCAAGCAAGATTGATTGGGATTGGTGATCAAGTCAAAATGATGCAATACGAGGTCAAATATGCATGAAAGATAGAAGATTATGTGTCTCAACAGACCAGTAGTTAAATGTAAATTGTTTGCTTCTTCATTATTATGAAAAAATTCCTGTTGTGATTAACAATATTATTTATATTTATTTGGTATTCAAAAGCAAAATCCAGGTGTATTAGGCCAGAAAAGTTCAAAGACCAACTCAAGCTCATCAATCAGCGAATCGTCAACCTGGACGTGAAATGGAATATCATTCACCCAGATTAGGCGTACAACAAAAGCAAGGACTCCGAAATAAAGCAGGCCAAGGGTATTCTCAAAAGCATCACAACACGATCAACAGTAGATACGCAAACACTGCCGGAAGGATTCAAAATAGAACAGAAAACTAGGAAAGCATTGGTGAAGCATCGCCTTTCCGACGCTGATTTGAGTCAACTCATGGGGTTTCAAGGCGATGTGGCTCGCGCCCGAGAAGAGTGGATGAAACAGTCCCAATTGGTGTTTCCGAAGTAGGTTGAATCCACACCAATGACTCCTTGAGATGACTTCTCATATACAAACAATGCGTTTCGCAACGTTCCGGAAGATCGCGGTTCTATTCTCATAACCTCTCAGCGGTTCTGCAGTGAGGACCTGGAATAAGATCTTCAAGGCATGGACAGCAGTCAGAAAATCAACATTGCAGGTCGAAGTGGGAGATGTCAAGCTTGATGACGCGGCGATGCGGTCGTTTACGCTTCATATCGCTGAGTTACCACATCCAGAACCAAAGATCGCCCTCAATGTGAACTAAGATTTTCTCTTTATTTTAGTAAAGTACAGATGAGATTGAAGCCAGGACTTTGAGACTATTATTCTCGAAGAAGAAGCGTGCGTCTGAAACAGGTCTTTGGGATGATGGAAGCTGGGTAGTTGGAGACGAGATAGAGGCAACACACGCCATTAGATTGACAAGCACAGGATAAGTGTAGGGATTTGAGATTTGTTGATATTATAAACCATCATAACGAGATGTGCAGGTCGGATAGGAGGGACGTAGGAATAGTTGGAAACATCAGGTCGCAACTTAGTACCGGAAATTGAAAATGGCTTGTTATCCGCGATATCCATCGATCCTTGCCGAGACAGTGAATGCGAAGTGGTGAACAGTTTGGTAAGGGATTTGATTGTAAATATTCACTAAAAGAAAGAATTCACCTTTGACTTGCAGGATTGACTCGATGTACTTTAAAAGCCGAGAGAATTTTCTCGAACAACTGGCCACCCAATCGACGATATTGAATTTACTAGATTTTGTTACCAGATAGAGGAATGCATTGAATCTACCAACTACATAGTAATTATATGATTGAATAGCGCAGGTGGTTGTAGCTTTATTAGGAATATCTCCCGATAAGCTTATCCGTTTCTCGGGGTGGGGCTTTCTTTTATGGAGATCCCGGCTAGATCGGGATCGGAATAGAGTTTAGTTTCTCCGTACTTGAGTACTTTTAGAATAAGATCTAGAAAGTCTTATTAATTAAGATTTCTGTTATTTTTCAATGGGAATTTTTGAAAAGCGTTTATTTCACTCTTATTAACTGCTTTACTTGTTCTTATTTCTCTACCTTCTACTTTCAATCAATTCATGAGACTTCATTTCAATTTATCCTTCATTTTGCCAATATACAATCACGTGTAACGCTATCCCTATTTGTATCTAGCAGGTAGTTGTGGAGTCAAAGATCTTACAAGATAAGCAAATACCACTTCCGGAAATCATTCGGCATTCAAGACCTTTTTGCCTCTATGAATTGATCTGATCTGATCTGATTGTTAAGATGAGTGAAGGACCACCAGAACCAATTGAATCATCCATTACCCCAGATGAGGCCAATAGGATCATTCATTCCCATCGTAAAGTACGATATGGTAGGTATCTTTATGGATCATTTCCCCATTCTTGACCTGATTTGTGGCGCTTCCTAAATCCTTCGTTGGCCATTGCTGAACAACTTAGGGACCGCCTGCTGGCCATGTAGACAACGCAAGGTCAAATGTAACAACAAGTATCCTTGCGAGAACTGCGTAAAGAGAGATCACGCACTTCTTTGCTCGTACAACCCAAAGAACCGGGATCTCGGAAAGGCAATACCGACCGCAGTAGCTGGTGTTAAAAGGGCTCGAACCCCAGATAGTGTCAGTGATAATTCAGGACGAAGAGAAGACGATAGATGGCCAAGAACAACAGGTAAATCAGGTTCATTATCCATGGGAATTTCCGGCATTTGGCACCCTTTGCATTGCGGGGTCAAGTGATCCCATAGCACTCGATTATCGTACTTGATGGACCAAGAATCCGACGGAAGTCCGAAGTTAACATTATCTAGATGAGGATGACCCAAACGAATCAAGATATCTTGGACAGAACTCGATCGCCGCGTTCTTAAGTGAAGAAGCAGCTCAAGGTTCATCACCCGGTGACGGCGATCACGATGTCATTCGAAAAGACATCATGCCTATACTAGGGCTGCAGATATCATCAGCTCCATATCCTTTCATGTCTAAAGAACATATGGATAAGATACGATACGACATTGCCTTGGCTTTACCGTCAGATAGGGACGTTCTAAAGTACGTATCTTTCATGTGTGGAAGTGATATTCACCTAACCTCATCGTAGGTCCTTCCAGATTTATAAACAGATTGTGCAACCATTCTGGGGTCTACTCATTGACATCGACGATTTCGAGTCAAAGCTATGCATCTATCTCGAAGATCGAACCAATTCTGCGAAAAGAACGACTCCGAATCAAAAGGGGGTTTCCTCGGCATGGCTTGGAATGCTTTTTGCTGTTCTTGCTGTAGCATCCAACTATGCTGAGACTACATATCACAAACGAGTCGCAGCAGCACAAACTTTTGGTAAGTTGCAGCCTGCCCTTGTTAATGGCGGGTTAGCTAAATTTTGGCACAGTTCAAACTTCTTTTCATTGTCTGAGGCTATCTAACTTCCTTATCCGGCCATCTCTCGACTCAATACAGGCCCTTTTAATCCTTGGCTTTGTTTTGGCCAATGATATGAAGGCTGAAGCATCATGGGCATTGATAGGACTTACATGTCGGCTTGCTCAAGCATTAGGACTTCATAGAGGCCCAAATGAGAACGGCAGGGGCACTTCTTCTGACGAGAATGATCTACCTCGTCGAAAACTCTGGTATGTTGACAAAATTTGTTTCGCCAGCCCTGAAACTAATGGCAAACAGGTGGACAATAGTCTGGCAAGACAGTTTGCTCTCTCTATCCTTCGATCGGACGCCAATTGCAGTGATCACACGGTGCCAAGTACCTCTGCGACCTGCAGCACTAACCGAGGGTTTCACCTATACTGAAGCGATGTATCATCTATGCCAGAGAGTGTTGGACTTTGTCAAAAATGACAGTCTCAATTCTCAACCCGAGTATAACCAAATAATTGCAAACTCCATCGAGGTCGAAAACATCCGTCAGCAAGTCCTTCCTGCTCTACGCATCAAGGAAGCTTGCAAAACAGTCCAAGATAGATTGCAATATTTTGCTCTCCGTTTGCACACTTCATTTGTCGTCTCGGTGCTTTGTCGACCTGCTCTTCGTCGTGGTGAACATGGCATGGATCTTGCTCAGAAGGAGGCT
This sequence comes from Lanzia echinophila, assembly GCA_000812885.1. Lineage (NCBI taxonomy): Eukaryota > Fungi > Ascomycota > Leotiomycetes > Helotiales > Rutstroemiaceae > Lanzia > Lanzia echinophila. The sequence goes on from JWJA01004926.1 coordinate 9,952, forward strand.
ATTGCCGAGAAGTGCAAGCAAAATTTGACGGAAACCGTCAGAATGTATTTGAAGATGCATTCTCTTAGTGTCATCCCAACTCGTTCATGGGCCTTCACCTACCATGGCCTTTCATCAGCAGTCCTCCTCGGAATCTTGGGTGAAACAAAGACTGATCCCGAAGTGCGACAATTGCAGGGCGATCTCATTAGCGCTCTTTCAGCCACAGCAGCAAAGGAGCAGCCGTCTACCATTCCAAAGTCGGATAAAGACATTGAACTCAGTGGGCCTCTATCAAGAGCTTTAGCTGCTCTCCAGAACATCTATAATAATGGATGGGTGGTTGACCAGCAACGGCCTATCGTGGGACCCGAGGCACAAATAATGCAAGAAGGCCTACCTAAACAAGACCAACCCGATTATGACCATCAGAATGCAGCGCTGGCCATGGCTTCCTTGCAAAATGGAATAGTACCACCGTAAGCACTTGTCCTATCCCCTATCTGTTATTGCTAATAAAATTTAGTATGGATTTTACGCCCCAGTTGACCATGGGCATGGGAGGAGATATGCAATCTGTCGAACAAACATTAAATATGTCGCCTATGGATTTGTTTGATTCGATTTTCTGGGGTATGTCACACTGACAGTATCCATCACCATAACATGGACGAACCTAACACTGACAATTAACAGAACCTTATCCACAGAACGGCCTTGAGACAGGCTTCGATTTCACAGGCGCTCAATTCTACCCTCCATTTTGAATGATAATTTACGGATGATATCCCATCGCCATGCCATGCCATGTCTTGCAAGCAAAATGTGCTCAATTACGAATTTTTTATGAAACAATTTTACATTATGAATGACTGGGTTGTCAAATGGTTTAATAAATCCTGTAGCAAGGGAAGGGGCGGTTTGAGTTGGTCTTCACAATTGGAGTTTATGGGAACAAAAAATATTTTACGGCATTGTACTGCTGAACACTCGTCGTCTCAATTTAGCAATAGTATGGTCTTGTTCTAAACCCAATCTAATTGCTACAGGGTGGGAATGGCAGTGTATTCATCTTAATCTGAAAATCAAATTGAATTGGTGAATCACCAGTGGGTGCAATACCTAGGTAATTCTATCACCACAACAAGATGTTCAACCCCAAATAACTTTTTAAATATAAGCTACTTACAGCTCAAATTTTATAAGGGTGATATATACGATGAATTCTTAAACTTTTCAAATGGTGACACCTACCTAGGTAGGTAGGTAGCACACCCGGGCCACTGGTGAATTATATGAGTTTATTATGTAAGCCACATTGCACCTTACAACCCTTGCACCTCGTAATTTCAAGTTACCACGGCTTTTGCTCCCGAGTCATTCGGCGAATGAAATTTATTCTATACGTAAAGCTTCGGATTTATTGCAGCAGGGGAATTTTTTGAGATTGATTTCGAAGTTGTTTCTGAGACCTATTAATCACAAAAATGGCATCAGCATACACGTCTGAGCAAATCGAGGTCTATGAACAACATATTTCTCTACCAGAGAAATATCGTCGGAAGAACAATCCTCCCCTCGATATCAACTACCTCACTACTCTCCACACTCACCAAATATCGACCTGCCCATATGAAAATTTAATTCTTCATTACTCACCTGAACATACAGTATATCTTGAACCGCAAAAGCTCTTCGCCAAAATTATAGAAAATGCCCGAGGAAGAGGAGGTTATTGTATGGAACTTAGTATCTTCTACAACCACGTGCTCCGAGCCCTAGGATTCCAGGTATATACGGCGGGTGTTCGTGTTAGAGCCAGATTAGAAGGGATTCCACAAGGCAATTACCATGGTTTGTAAGTGAAGTTTTCGGAACTCGGTTTGTGAACCGCAAAACCCCATAGCTAACACTACTCAGGTTCCACATAGTGAATATTGTTACACTACCCGATTCGACCCAATGGATGGTCGATGTTGGTTTCGGGGGCGATGGACCTACTAAACCCGTCCCCATGATATCTGGCACCGTCGTACACAATCTTGGAACCCAAGATATTCGTCTACTGTACTCTACCATCCCAGAACAAGTAGACAAGAGCAAAAAGCTCTGGATATACCAGTATCGTAATGGGGCGGATCATGAGTGGAATTCGTTCTATTGTTTCCATGAGATGGAATTCTTGGAGTCGGACTTTGAGATTATAAATTATTACACGAGTACGTGTCCGGCAAAGGTGAATTTTCAGGTGAAGACGGTGGTTATTGTTATGTTTGTGAGGGGAGAGGTGGATGGAGAGCAGAGGATTGTAGGGAAGAGGTATTTGGTCAATGGGATTGTGAAGGAGAATATGGGCGGGAGGACAAAGGTTGTAAGGGAGTGTACAACGGAGGAGGAGAGGATTGGGGTACTGAAGGAATATTTCGGGATAACCTTGACGGATGAGGAGAGGAATGCTGTGAAAGGGAGGAATGTTGAGTTACCGATGGCGCTACCCAATTGACCGGCATTTATTGTTCTATCTTCCAGGAAAGACGTATTTGATCTTCTAACATGTGGAAATAGTAAGCCGGCAAGTCGGTGACATGACAGGTGTCATTGACTTCATTTGGGACATGGTGTAAGTCCGGATCCCTACTTGCCCTTCTATTTACTGCCGTTCCTATTTTAAAAGGGACATTGCAAATACTCGATATCCATTCCGCAAGTACTTAATTATAAATATCGACTTGAGCATGAAGCTCTACAAGAAGGAAACCATATCCATTATATCCTTCGTTTCCGCTGGATCTGTTTGGCACCGAGAAGATATAAGATGGAAGCAACCTAGCTATGTAGCTGTGTAGGTGCGCAAATAGCAATGCAAGTCAAAAGAAAGTAACATGTGTCTGAAAGCCTAGCCCTATTACAAATATGCCACCACTTTATGATTTCGTGTCCACTTCACTTCCTTCCTCGTAATACACAAAATGTAGGAGGTAAAAGATCCTGTGGAATCGATAACGACAGCCTCTAACGAGAAGCAAATCCTCCAAAAGGATTCACTCCCATCATGTCGATGGGCTGAGCAAGCAAACCCTCTTCGGGGAATTTTTGCGTCACAATGGTGATGAAATGGGGGGATGCAAGGTGGGCATCGAGCGAGGCTTTATTTGGCCCTGTTCACCGTGTTAGCTGGAGCTTAATTTTGTGTCCAGACGCATCGAGAAGATGAGAATACAGAAGAAGCTGTAGGGGATGAATAAGCGTGCAAGCAAGTAAAGTGTTGGGCAGAATACAAAGGTCCGACGATGCGCATGAAGTATTCTAGAGATAGAATGTAGTTGGAGTATGGCTTGAAGGCGATCCAAGATGAGAAAGTAGACATACAAAGCTCTTGGAGAATGAAAAGGTGTCTTCCAGTTTCGGGATTCAGGTGTTCGAAAAATTGGTATTTGATCTATTTCGATTGATTGTTAGTTTAAATTCTTGGGATTCTGGCTACTCTTCGGTGAGAGGATGTATGAAATGGGTGTGTGGGAGAAGGGAGCGAGAAGGGTATAGAAAGAAGAAAGGCATACGGCTTCCTTCTCATCCTCTTCGACCTTCGTACCAAGTTCGATCAGGAGTTCTTTGAGCTGTGTTTGTTTTCTATTAGCATTCGTATCGTTTGGTACAGCCGTATTCCAGAAAGCAAAAAGAAAGGAATACACGAACTCGACTCTCTTTCCCTGGAGCGGGGTAGAGAATGACAAAAGCATTTATTTCTTCTGACATTGCTTGGATTTCTTGACCGGTTGCTGACTGAAGATGTAATGTAATCTGTAGTTGAAATGATACCCAATTGATGTATTTGTGTTCGAATTGCTGTAAATTGAGGATCTGGAAACAGAGGCTACATATAAACAAGCATATTGAATTGTAGTATTGAAAGAAAGAATCGCAATGTAAGGTTGAGATGCAGGTTTCAAGGATTGGTAATCAAACAGTTGCAACGCATTGTATTTTCAGATCGGGCGCATATATGCAACGCCATTTGTCTCTTCTAGCGGTGCCTGGCCATTGCAACCAGGCCGAGTATTGACTTAGTCACAACCTTACACCCCGGCAGGCTTTGGTAGCAATGCCACAATTCTGCATAAACACGGCGACAGGTAAGCATCATTTGAATGAACGAAATCTTAAATCATGTGTGCACAGGATATCACGACATTTGATAGACGAGGCAATGTTACACAAATCATAATGGCTAAAGGTTTTCATTGCAAAAAGTTTCGTTTGATCTATTTAGCCAGATCTAATGCCTCTTTAACCATCTTCTATGCAAAGCAGCAGCCATATCCCACATCCAGATCCTCCAACCATTGAACCTCACGAGCTGATTTATCATTCTTATATACCTCCATGTAAATGTATCTAATTATTGTTAGAAATATGGCGAATCATATATGGAAATAACATGGAACACTTACCGACATCGACAAAGTCTCGGCTATATACTTCCCAAATTGTCGTGGTTTCGGAATCCTTTGAAGTTCCCGGCACCACATTCCAATCCTGGTTGACCATGAACCTCGGCCCTACACATAGAGCTTTCCCACTAACCTTACTTGCCATAAGTTTTGTAGCGGCATCCGCCACATCTTCAGGCTTACCCAAAGGCACACCCGCAAGCAATGCCCGCCCAAATGGAGTCCAGATGGGCGTATCCGAAAAATATGGCAGAAGGAGGTTGAGACGAATGCCTTTGGTAAAAGCCGTACACATCAAAGAGCGGTAAAGCCCTACGATTGCATGCTTTGACGTACAGTATTGAACCTGGGCTGCGAAAGGAAATAGACCTGCCATGGAACCCATCAACAGGATATGTCGGTCTCTATTTGGTGAATTTTCACCTGGCGCACTGGAGGCTGGTTGATGGATATTCTCTGACCCGGGATTCTTGGGTAGGTAATAATAGGCAAGATGTGTAGTGTACATGACCCCGAGTAGATTTGTTTCCAGTATTTTGAGATCAACACAGGGTGGCTCTTCTAGCGTCCCAAGGTTATCAGGAGGAGAGTCAAATGGTGGATGCTCTCCACCAATTCCAGCGTTTGCAACTACAGCATCAATACCCCCGTGGGGGCTCAATTTGACCGCAGCTCGGAAAAAATCGACTTGCGATTGCCAGTTTGAAACATCACAGTACAGGTAGTGTAGATTTTGATTATTACTACTTTTCCGAACTTCGGCAACGAGAGCTTCTCCTTTTGTGGAATTGATATCTGCAATTATAACATTTGCGCCTATTTCTTGTGTTAGATTAAGAATGTGTACAATATTACACTTTTCTCATGGTAGAAAATACCATTAGCTGCCCACTTTCTGAAGAAAGCTTCACCAAAACCTGAAGCTCCTCCTGTGATAATAATTGTCTTTTCTCGTAATTGAGATAAATCAATGGGCGCACTGACGTCAAACGAATACTTAGGATGGACGACACCGACAACATTGTTCTGAGCTTGCGACATGGTGTTGATAGTTTTGGTATTACTAAGGTTCTTGCTTTGGTTTTGAGGTTAAAACATGGCAAATAAAAAACAGTGGTTTAGGATTCGTTTAACATATTTGAATTAGGACTTGTTTTATATCAACAGAAATCAATGAAAGTGCGGAAATGCGGTATGAAAAGTGACGGAAGGGGTGGAAGAAGATCCTTTGTTTATGAATGTGGCATAGTGCAACACACAACCCCTTCCACATTTGACGAAAGACTATCCGAACCTGATATGCATGAATTCTATCACTGTGTACCCGATACTTGGTTTTTATGTAACTACAACTGCAACAGTGACATTTTCCTGTTTATGTGCGCCAACGAAAATGAATTGCAGAAGCAATAGGTAGACGGATTATAGCCGCCAGCTTGCCATTTTCATACACATCTCTTCTATTGAGATGTCTATAGACCGAGGTCGAAGTTAATTGTAGAGAGTTGATATTTTCCTGTTTGTGTGCGGCGACGAAGATGATCTGCAGAAGTAATAGATAGACGCAATGTAGTTACTAGCGCTCTAATTGCATATACATCTTTTCATATTTTATTGGTAGCTTAACGGAATTTGATCCGGCTGTTTTTGACATTTCTCCAATCGAGGCTGCCTGGATGAACCCTCAGCAACGTAGGCGTCTGGAAGTTATCTATGAAGCGATCGAAGGTAGCGGTAATACTCTGGAGCAGATGAGAAAATATGTGACTGGATGCTTTGCTGCTTCCTTTTCCCATGATTTTCAACAGATGGCTTTGAAAGAGCCTGACTTCCGCCACCCTTTTGCTACGACAGGTATTGATGATGTGATATTGAGTAACCGAGTCAATCATGTCTTCAACCTCCGCGGTCCAAGGTGAGCCTTGACCTGGCTGTGAAGAATGGTCCCGTCTTGTGCGAGTAGAGAACTCGTCCTTGGATGTCGCTACTCTTGATTTCGATTTCGGAGTCTGCTCAGAGGGTATGGTCATCGAAGTTCTTCTTGATATATTGGAGCGCCAGTTTCATGGAACAAATGGCGAGACGGAATACTTCATCGACAACAACTCAGTTCAAATTGGCCTGTTGGCTCTAGCTAGAGCAATCAATGAGATGTTTGTACCCGGAACAAGCAAGCCACAACTGTCATCAATCCAAGAAAGGGTGAATTCAAGAGTCTCTTGAAAGCAGGAAAGATGTGCTTCCAGAACGACCAGCGAGTGGAAGAAATTCTACCGTCCGATTCTGTTGAGATTGAAGTTAAGGCCGTCGGAATAAATGACCAATAGTGCTTCTGCTTTGGCTCTAGTTGAAGGTCTCAGATTGGCTGGTGTAGATGCAGTTGTGTTACGTGCCAATGTCGCATCGAAACCACAACTTTTGAAAGCTATTGCTTCAGTTGATCCAAGATATCCAATACGCGGTATTGTGCATGCGGCAATGGTCCTAAAGGTATGTATGCACTTATCCTTGTATGACGCCACCAATCTAATTGCACATATACAGGACAAACTATTCCAAAACATGGATATTGGTAGTTGGCAAGAAGTTCTAGAACCAAAGGTCAAAGGATGTCTGAATCTCCATGAAGCCTTCTCAAACACGACCGAGTTGGACTTTTTCGTCATGACGAGCTCGGTTGCCGCAACCCTGGGCTCAGCTGGCCAGAGCAACTATGCTGCAGGTAATTTATGCAACCCATTCTTCTAGTATCTACAGAATCTAACAAACTTTCAGCGAATTCATTTCTTGACTTTCTTGCTTGTCTTCGAAGGAAACAAGGCCTTGCAGGTATCTCGCTCATTTCGCCCATGGTCGTTGGGGTTGGATACATTGCCGATCGTCCAGAGATCGAGGCCTCTCTACGAAGAAAAGGGTTTCATGGAATCAACGAAAGCGAGATGCTTGCTTCATTTGAAGTTGCTATGACTCGCCAGTCGCAGATCGATCATATCATTGCAGGGATCGAGCCTTCTCGACTACCTAAAGCCAGAGATCGTCAACAGAAACAAAAGTAACATGGCCTTACCAACCTCGGTTCAGTACAATTTTAGCCAAGATGGAAACCCAACTGGCCGATGATGGCGTCGCAAAAAGCGATAGTATCCTCACCACAATTGAGAATTTGACAGACAAAGGAAGAGGTGGTCAACCATATAGCAAAACATCTCTTACACGGTCTCTCAACGGTGTTGATGATTAATGCGGGCGATATTAACTCTCAAACTCGGTCGATTGCAAGTTATGGGTTGGATAGTATGATAGGTGCGGAGTTTCGTAATTGGGTTTTCAAGGAGTTCAAGGCGCATATCCCATTCCAGCAGCTGCTTGCCCCCAACTTAACAATTGCTGGCTTTGCAGAGATTGTGTATGGAAAGGCCAAGAAGACCGAAGCCTAGGGAGAGCCATCGTTGGCTATTGCTTTTGTTGGGGGGCAGAGGGGGCGCTAGGCCTGGAGTTGTCTATCTCGAATTTCCTAATTCTTTCAGCATTTCCTACTTGGTGTGACCCAGTTTCCTGTGAAAGTGAACACAACCAGATTAGCTTCAACAGTCTGGGCATTTGTCAAAAGCAATACGGTAGGAAGAAGAAAAAACCCCGCCGAGAACACAATCGATACCAATTTAATCACACCACAAAGCTCGAGAGATTAACGATATGATGATTGGCAGCAATAAAATGGCTGCGCCTAGCCATATAATTATATTACGGCAACATTGACGCCATTTGGACCCTAAAAGAAGGATATGAAAGTACACGCCGAAGCAGTGGGATAACCGTTGCTCTTACCGCAATCTGTATTTAGTTAGTGGAATGAGACGATGTAGTATCTACAATGTGATTGTGACAGTGGGACTCATCGTTAAGTTGTACAGCAGCTTTCAGGTGTATGTACACTCTGTATTGATTGTTGCTGCCAAAAAGCTGCAAAAAGCTGTGTGTTTCACGTGTAAAGCATGTGACTAGAATAATCTCCACCATTTGCCAGCCGCCGATATTTTTTCCCAACCGAGTCCTTCGAAAGTCGAGGCAGTGATTGTCTAAAAATAAGTTAACCAACATAAGCCGCGCATTGCTTCGATAGGATCCTTCACCTCAAACTTTGATACTGGGAAAAAAGTATCTTTGCTCGCTGTTACGAAATCACGATTACTTTTCAAAGTCTTTTTACTGTGTTAACAATTTAAATATGGAATTTGTATGCGAATAAAATAAAATGCCATCGATCAAAATATTCATGATGAGGCCATACATGCATTCAAGCTTGCAGGGTTATACGCCTTACGCCACAAATAAATTCTAACCCCAACCGGAAAATTAATTCCAACGACCATTTAATTATCTCTCCATAACCACTTTTCGAATTCCTTTCCACTCTTGACCTTTGCTACATCCGCCACCTTACTTCTCCACTTCTGGCTTCCTCCATAGCTATCATCCTTCTTAGGATCATTGATGAACGTTAAAGCCTCTTTGGCACCAGTACTGTCTTCTCCTTCGCCCATGATCTTCCTTTCTCTGTACTTCCTTGCAAACTCACTAGCCCGTGCCAAATCTCCATGTCTGTTGCAGATCTGAAAAGCATCCCAGTACAGTCTCCCCACTCTCTGATCTTGAATGCCCTCATCCCGATAAATACCCTCTAGAGTGCGACAATTCTTCAATGCCTTTTCGGGATACTTCTTCAACGATTCCGCATCCCCGATCGCTTGATCGAGTTTTGCCGCTTCGACGAGTTTTGCGTCGGATTTGGCGAGTTTGTCCGAGGGCAATGAGCACAATGTGCAAGTACAATCAAAGTTGAACCAGTCCTTTAGTTTTTGTTTGCGTTCGCTGGAAGGGCCGCCAGATAGGTAAGATGTGGTGATTTCTTCTCCGGGTGCAATATCTCGTACAGCATAAACCACGAATTCTTTGCGGGTTTCATTCCATGAGTGTTGTGATGTGGGAAGACAGGAATGATTGATGCGGGAAATGTCTTTAAAGATACCTCCTACGGAAGAGTTCGGACCAAGTGGATAGGCATTCGAGCGAATGATATTGCTGAGAGGGGATGGTTGGCCGGGATAATTGTTATGGAGGGAAAGATAGGCCCGTTGTGAATCTTTTGGAAGGGCACGGAGAAGGCGAGCCAAATCTTTCTCAGTGGTGTCAGGATTCGTGAGAGTTTCTGTTGTGAGGAGTGGGGATTCGTGAAAGAGAAGCGTTCCTGGGGTGATAGCACGGGTTGCGATGACCCCTTGACCTTTTCCGGGGATCGCTTGAATGGTCCATGGTGGATTTTCTTCTTCTTTCACGTCAACTGAAGTGGCGGCAGATCCCGACGGTGGAGAATCTTTACTGGGAGTCATGTTTGGTGTTTACAACAATAGCAGTGTAGCTATTTCCAATGTAGGTACAAAACCAAGTAAGTGGGTCGTAAACTTCCACAAATGCTGAAAGAAAAGTTTGTGTATGTCGTGAACAGCAGGCGGTTTGTGATGGTATTAGCCCATTTGCGATAAGATAAAAAATTTATTTCATGTAGTGTTGTGGCTAAAAAAAGCGTTTTTCCAAAATAGGTAAAATTGTCGAGGTCTGTGATGTAATACCGGTGGATTTTCTAAGTACTATCTAGATCATCCCTGATCCTGCCCCCCCTTTCCTTTGTTCTTCTAGACTGCTCTACCTAAGGTAATACTCAAACACATTCAAATGCGAATTAACTAAATCTGCAAGTTGAACTTTTTTTGCAAAAACCCCTTAACCTGTATTTGAGATTTAACATGTTTGGCTTGACGATAGAGGGTTTTTTCTAGAGCCCTTAGTACTACCTAGGTACTAATAAATACCCAAGTAGGTAGGTAGGTAGCGTTCAATGGTTTAGATATTTTCCTTCTAGGTGAAAGCATAAATTCATTTCGTTGTTTGTCTTGGATCAGAATAGGGTTGATGGGCCAAGCTGACCAAGCCTGCCAAGTCGGCTCAAATTCGGGACTAACCAACCAGCTTCGGATGATAATGTGGTTTTAATGTTTGGAAAGAGATCCGACTTTCAAAAATAATTCTCATTCAACAAATTTAGACCTCTTTGGTATGGAAGAAAGGATATACGGCAGGCAAAGGTATATTGTATACCAGAATGCCACTCCATTCTACCATCCGTTTCAAGTCCGTTTGATAAACTTCATTGCTCAGGATGCAATTGTTCTATGTAATTGGCAAGTGCTCTGTGCACAGATTGTACAGTACAAATTCGAATTCATGAACATCAATCGGAATTTCATGGAGAAATCGTCTCTTACAGAAAACACTGTTTCTGATTTCGGTTGATTTCATGAACGAGGTACATTGATGATTGTATCATTGAGATTTGTTGTATTATTGAACGTAGCTCATGAACTGAGCTACTTCGTTCGTACTTTCCCTCAAGCACCTAACCACCTCACCGTCGTGTCATTTACTACCGAACCCCCATTTAAACTTAGTTCACTCTTCATCCCTTCTAGATCCTAGTATGAAGATATACCGGGGAAGGAGGGGGAACTGGGAACACAAAGAACGGAAATGTGCTTGAGATTCCCTTCTAACATACCCACTATACTGGTTGTTGGGGACATGGACGAGGAATCCTATAGGCTATTAGCATTTTTGAAGATGCGGAATCAAGGCGCAAGCAGGTAATAGGCGGCAGCAACACAATCCATATGTATCTACTGGTAATGTACATTTCGTCATCGAAGAATTTCCAACGTATCACAGCCATGGAAAATAAAAAGGGCCCATATAAATCTAACATGTCGGAAAATATTGTAGATCCTACATCATCGTGCCCCACTGACTCGAAATGAGTCCCATCATCTTGGTTAAATTACTCGTGTAATAGGTTACGCGACAGTGGGGGTTAGCTTACCAAAAACACATCCCCGTATTACGCGCCGAATAGGCTAAGCCCTCCTGAGCCCCAGGCTGTACCAATCCTGTTCGTAGCATGCGCGCGCCTGAAGACTCTTTGTCGCGATTTGGTGCACTGTATTTGCCGGTTACCGTCACCAGATGCGGAGGTTAGGCTCTCACGAATTTGGTATGCTGACCCGCTTTACCAATATAGAGTGGGTTCTTTACCAGATGGATGCGATATATTCAGACCAAGATGTTGGTTTGGTTGTGGGTTTGACGGTCAACTTGACTGTAGACCAACTAACTTGGCTATGCTGGTTGGCCTATAAGTAGGACTCCATGGACGGCATCATATTCGAAGGCCATCAGATTCAAAGGTTTAAAACTTCATTCTACTTCATTTATAAGTCCTTTTATTTCCAGCTACATTCATTACCGATTCTTGATTCATAATGGCTCGCGAATGGTTCAAGCCTGGACGGCAAACACAACTTGCTATCACCTCTACATGTCTCCAAGCATTTCTACTCTTCGGTTACGACCAAGGAGTTTTTGGTGGTTTGATCACGAATGATAACTTCCTGGATACATTTGGACATCCCGGTGCAGGATTCTTGGGCATTATCGGTATGATTACTTTACTTCCTTCATCTCTGAGTACTTGATTGGAAGAACAGATACTTACTGATATGCGATGTAGTGTCGATTTACAACATTGGTTGTCTTCTAGGTTGTCTTGCCAATTTCATCTGGGGTCATCATTTCGGGAGACGACAAGCTATCTGGATATCGGTTGCTCTTGTTAGCTTGGGCGCTATACTACAATGTACCTCATACTCGGTTGAGCAATTGATGATTGGAAGATTAATTACTGGGATGGGTGTTGGAATCGATACGTCCACTGTTCCTATGTAGTAAGTGATACCGGTTCATGGCCATCTCTAGACTCATACTCATCGATTACAGTCAAGCAGAACTTTGCAAGCCCGAAGTACGAGGAAGACTCGTTACAACCGAAGTTCTATTCACCGGTCTCGGCGTCTCGGGTGCTTACTTCTTCGTTTACGGCATGTCCTACGTCGGAGGACCACTCGCATGGCGTCTCCCAATAGCCTGTCAAGTGTTCTTCGGCGTTATAGTTGCAGTTATCTTATTCGGTCTTCCCGAAACTCCTCGCTGGCTTATCGAGAAGGGACGCATTCAAGAAGCCGAATACGTCATGACCAGATTATTTGACTTGCCAAAAGAAGATGAATACATACAATCCGAGAAGTCCTCGATTGTGAAAGCACTTGAATTGGAAATGGAGGCACCGTTCGAATGGTCGAAGTTGTTAAAGAGGGATAAGATGCAGACAGGCTGGAGAGTATTCTTGGCTATGTTGGTATTGTTCATGAACCAGGTAAGTGATTTCCACAACTCAGAGCAATGTTCAAGCTAACATTATATACTAGTGGGGTGGCATCAACGTTATCGTGTTCTACGCACCAACGGTTCTCGAGACCAATGTAGGTCTCGCAACCAATACTGCTCTCATAGTAGGAGGTTGTATCAATCTGGCTTTCGCCGTTGGATCGATCGTGCCGGCTCTCGCCTTGGACAAGATCGGTCGTAGAAAGCCTATGATGTTTGGAGCGTTCGGTATGGGGCTTTCTATGATGATGATCTCGGTCCTGTTATCGTTCGACAAGCCATTGACATCTCAAATCTCCATCGCATTCTTCTTGACTGTAAGTTTCATGGCATTCTCCTCCGATCAACTAGTACTGATTATCTATAGTATATGCTATGCTACGGAGCAAGTCTAAATGCCATTCCGTGGTGCTACAGCACAGAAATCCTACCGCTTTCTGCCAGAGCCAAAGGTACATCCTTAGCTGTTATGAACAACTGGGTTTGGGTTTTTGTGATTGTGATGATTACGCCCACTATGGTCGCAACCATTACCTGGAAGACATATCTGATCTTCATGTCTTGCGTAAGTACCCGTCGTATCAACATTCTCTTGGAACAATATCACTGACTTTCATAGAACTTTGCTTTCATCCCAATGATTTACTTCTGGTTCCCAGAAACCAAGAATCTTTCGCTCGAGGAGATCGATTATCTGTTCGTCAAAGGCACCACCAACGAGGCGGATGAAATGTTCAGAACTGGTGAGGAGTCGGATAGTGATAAGTCGAAACAAGAACGCGCTGTGCATGTGGAGTAAATTGGAAGTTGGGGAGTTGGAGTTTGTGGGGTTTTTTAAATTTAAGAGAGGGGAGGCGTAGTCGGATTATGTAAAGATACCATAGGTAAAGGGAGTTTGGCTGTTTGATGAATGTTATTACGATCTCCATTTTACAATATCGTGCCTTTATTTATGTGTACCACCAGTAGTTCCAATAATTCATTAGCCTCAAGATGAAGGACTCTTTAAACTCCCAAAACGCCTGGAACATTTCAATGGAATAATCTCTTAAATGATAAGTCCCTTGAACTCCTGGAATATTCAAAATGCTACGACAAAAACATCACCGAGCGTCTAACATGTAAACATCGAACTCCTGTAAGATAAAAAGGCTCGTAGTGGAATGATATTGAGGGTAATTAACACCAGGTGATTCTGTTTCGTCTAAACAACAAACATTGGGCCTCCAACAATTCTTAAGCTCCCCCCACCAAAGAAAGAAAATGAAGCAAAGTTCTCTAAACCTTCTATCATATTGTAAATTACTACCCACTCACAAATTTTGTGAGTTCAAACTCCCCAATCTTTCCCCCATCTCGGTTACAATCATACGTAAACCCTTACATCTTTCGGCTTTCGTGCTACTCAGAAACAAGGAAGCCACGGGCCAAGCATGTATCCCGCCACTTTGCTCCTGTCCTCGAACTTTCTTTCTCGTGGATTGTCCAAGAAGAGCAATAAGATCACGGATTTCAGGTGCAAAAACTTCTTCTGAGCCGTATGTAATGAAATAACCCTTTGTTGGACTTGCATTTGCCCACCAGTCTAATTCCTTGCAATTCCCTGGCGAGACAAGTGGATCCGTAATCGAACTATGATGGCCCACATATTGACGGGCGTATACATGCAGGCTAGAGACATCTAAATAATCGCTAGACGTATTCTTATCTTGTGATGAAGCGAGAGTGGTCCAGGGAGAAATCAGAACCGCCATTCCTGGTGTCTCGACAAGAATCTTATTGTTGGCGCGGCCCTTTTTGTCCATCTTTGTGCAAGCAATACGAAGGAGTAAACTAAGGATCAACGTCGCTCCAGCCGAATCACCGCTCACACAAACTTTCGAAGGCTCTTTGATCCGGGACAGTACATATTGATAACCGGCAATTGTTTCGTGAAGTTGAGTGGGGTAGCAAGCGTCAGGCACTAACTTATATTCCAGTGCGAAGATTGCTGGATTCTGAAACTTCCCCGACTCCTTGAGAAGACTCAACCAAGCTAAGAGAAATTCGAGATAAAAATAAGCCGATCCCATAGCAAATCCACCGCCTGCCTTTGATTAGTATTGTGATGTTGATCTCCATTGGAAAACTTGCCATGTGCATAATAAATCACAACATCAGGATCTCGTGCATTATCACAGATGGCCCAGATCCCTTTCATATGTTTCTATACGATTTTTTAGCATTCCGTTCACACGCTGTATGACGGGTCAAAAGAGTATTGGGTGTATTACTTGTTTGATCTCACACCAATGGATAGGGGACCTTAGATATTTGTGCCGCAGCATTCGGAATCTGATGAATGGCAAAGCAACAGCCTTGGAGAAGAAGACTCGGCCAATGTCTGCTGGTATGTACGCAAATGCGTATCTAACGCAACGAATGACAATATCCTCAAACCAAGAAGCTTGCTGAACAAAAGGTGATTGCTTTTCATAACGAGTAAAAAGTCGCTCTCTGATACATGATAGAGGAAGTTGAATTACTATAGATTTATCAGCACGAGGAATTGGTGATGTACATTGCGAGTTGTATGGATTGTACTTAAAAATGGTAATGCTTGAATACCACAGATGGCGGTCCGAAAAAAGCCAACATTAATGATTAATTGTGGTGCAAGGAAGATGAGGAATACGGCAATATCTAGCCATGATACTTGGCCTAAAAGCATCTCCAAGGTTTTTGTGTTATTCGGAATCTTATATACAAATTACATTTGATAGATATCGGTGTATAATATAGATTAAGTGGAACTTTAGAAGATTAGAATAATAGTATTATGATGTGATGTTGAAAGTCTTACGACAGCCAGGTGATGGGGAATGGTAGATAACATCTTTGCATCACGTCAATCTAGAATAATATTGGAGTTACTTAAATTTGGCTTTGGCTTCTATTTTCAGCGTGTGAACTCTAATGAGACGAAAGATGAGTGTGCTTTGATGAGGAAGAAAAGCTTGGAGGGGCGGGGAGGAGATTGGGTTGCGAACCTTGCGGTAGCGTTGTGGTGGCTTGATTTGCTCAATATCTAGGTACCTAGGTAGTACGGCTGGTGAATGATTAATAATCAATGTGAGCCACACTCATCATAAAGGTTTACTGTAGAAGATACCGGTAACTATCCACATAATACATATAATATCTATCGAAGAGAACTTACCTAGTAATTAAGCTTTGTAATCATAAAATATTGTATACTACTATGTAGGTACGGTAATTATTCATGTAATTATTCACGTTTATTGATCAAAATAATCTTCTTTTCAATGATTTTATTAGTATTGTGTACATGTACAGTAAACAGTATACTTTTATTCAATACACAATACACGTGAATCTTGCACTAAGGGACTAGCCCGGAGCTAAAAATTTATTAATTGCCGAAGACAATCACAGCAATCAACTTTCTTCTAAGCAAGATCAAAAGCTCATTCATACTACCTAGGTACTAGGTATTAACAATCGCAATCGCGAATTCTTCAAAATATCATCTTTTATTCGTGTTATGCGCCTCGTTCTGTGATATTCTAATACCCATGCGCTAAGAGTGCCGTCCGTTCATTTACTTTTCCTTTCCTTTTCTGTACCAGGTTCTATTCAGAAAGACGGTATCAAACCAATTCTCTGGAACAGATCGCAATTCCCAGCTTGAATTACGATATGACCATGTCTGCGACTACAGCAGGACAAGCTGAGCTCATTAGGTATGTTAATTTGGAGAATGCAGAAAATAGCAATGTATAGATACTTATATGTTTTTAGTTCTCTAACGCAAGATGAAATTCCGATCAAGCTTCGTTGCGCGATCTGCAGCAAATTAGCTGCCAATGCCTTCCGACTTCCATGCTGCGACCAAGCTATCTGCGAGACGTGTGAGTTGATATCATCAATAAGTTTTGGCTACGAGAATACTGATAAAGCGAAGGTCACTCGACTCTTCAATCTTCTTGCCCTGTATGCGAACACACACCCGTAGCTGCGGAGGACTGCAAACCACACAAGTCTCTACGAACTACGATCAAGGTCTTTTTGAGAACGGAAGAAAAAAAGCGCATTGATGCTCGTGCCAAACAAAGTAAAGACACACCACCCGCTACCCCAGTCGCTCCTACGGCTCCAGAGTCTACTGCCGCTGTTGATGAAATCTCTTCGAAACCACAACCAGATACCATACCTGCAGCAGAAACACTCGCAGGCACTGAGTCGGTCAATGCCATAAATGGGGATAATACTATATCAGAGAATCATGAGCCTGAGGTGTCGCAGGAAAGTCAACAAGACATACCGAAGCCTTCGATCGAGGTAGGAAGATGCTAGCCAACTTATTCTATTGCGAGAAGCTAACCTTGATTTCAGGAGATCACACCTGGTCAAGAACCTAGTGATGATGCTAAACAGGTTGATGTTGTGGGTAACGGTGGAGAAGATGGCGAGAAAGAAACGACCGAAAAAGATGCCGAAGGTGCTGCCTCCCAAACGTCTGCATTTGGCATTGGAATGGGATTTGATCCTTCTGCTGCTGGTGGATTTCCTGGGATGGGATTTTCCGGCGATTTCAACCAGATGCAGATGATGATGGCAATGCAAAATGGCATGGCACCTGGTTTCGGGAATTTCCCCATGATGGGTAAGTTTAATGTAGTTCTTTGCAAAGTTTAAAGCTAACATAATTATCTAGGGATGCCAGGAATGAGTATGGATCCAATGGCAATGCAAAGTATGATGAATGGTGGTTTTGGGGCGGCAGGCATGGGCATGAACGGCATGAACATGGGAATGGGGATGGGTAACTTCGATGGTGTAGCAGGTGGTTTCAATAATGGGTGGAACTCCCAACAATCATGGAATGTCGGACCAGATAATTACAATCATCCAAATGCTGCAGGCATGGGCCTTGGTGATTATGGAGCAAATAACTCTGGATTTTCCCAAAATGCTGCAGGATTTAATCAAGGTAATTATGGACGCGCAAACCAGTATAATGACTATCAAAACAGTTATTCCCAAGGCTACCATGGTCGTGGACGAGGTAGAGGACGAGGGGGCTTCCATCAAAACCGTGGCGGTCATGGATATGGTTCTAATGATTCTGCCAATCTTCAACATCAATCTGGTACAGGTCAACAATTCAATGGATCCTATAATGAAAGCGGGGCAATGCCTACGGAAGCTAAAGAGGAGAAGCCTGCCAAACAGCCTAAGAATGTTGATGAATTCGGCAGAGAGTTACGTCCAGCGTCGCCCAAAGATGAAGCCGTGGCTTCGAACAACGAAAACAGCAACACTCAAGTCTCCGTGATTTCAGCCTCGGCAGGTGGCGCAGGCCTTGAAGTAGATCCAAATACTATTTCCCATGATGCTCCATTTGGCACGTCGTATGACGATAATACCCCCCAACCTATTCAAACTCTGGACACAGCTGAATCTGCCGCATTTGCACAGATACCCTCAAATGGAGATGGTTACAATGCTATGTCCCCTGTAGACCCACACATGCGCAAACCTGGATACTCACGAGGCGGGTATGTGCAATCACGTGGTGCTCGTCGTGGAAGCTTTACTACCGTTATGCAGCCTCCGGTCGTGAAGCCAGTCGATGTGCCTATCAACGCACCTACTGGGCCGAAGGCGATGCGTGATGGTTTGCCAAATACAAGTCTTGCTAATATTAGAACTCGTGGCTTTTCTATCGCTGGAAGAGCTTCGAGTGCGAGAGGTAGTGTAAGTGTAGCTCCCGAGTCTGCGACGCAAGAGAGAGGACGAAGTAGATCTCCGTCCCATGAGGAGGAAAAAGATCGATCACAATCAAGATCAAAGTCAAGAGATCGCAAGAGAGAGAGAAGCAGAGAACGACGTCATCGACGACATAGGCATAGGTCAGCTTTGTATAATATAGATTAAGTGGA
>JWJA01004927.1:0-11128 GCA_000812885.1 Lanzia echinophila
CCGATGCTGCTGTCGAAGTTCCGATCATCCTTGAACTCTGCTTGAAGAACCTGACCGTACAATAAAGTTTCTCTTAGCAAGTTCTCGTACTCGGCTTGGATTCCAGTGGTATCCTCTGTCTCCATCCTATCCCAACTATTATTTTGTGGTTGATGGTCGTCCAGGTCCATGTCGTGATTGATGATGTCATCATACCAGTCGCCGTTGTGTGCATTGCTCCTCTTTGAAGAGTGTGCTTGATTTGTCTTATGTAGTTCTGCCCCTTGCCGAATCATTTCGATGAACTTTCGACAACGCAATCGGAAGTAAACGTGTTCATTATCTTTGAGCACCTGTGGGTAATATGCATTGGTGTGCTTGAGTGCTTTGTCGACGTCGCCTTCCAATATAGCCGTACGTATCCCTATGCAACATCAGTATGAGTTGATAATAATCGATATGCAATACCGACTTTGTCGATGGCCAGCATCTTCATCCTCTTTAACATCGAATGCAGGTATCTTAATGTTGGGGTCCGTGTTCAACGCCGTCTTTTCAGAATGAACCTCTTCCGCAAATGCGCGTGCGGTCTCGACGTAACCATCATGCGTTAAGAATTGGAGAATCTAACAACAATCAGTTGAAGTTCAGCGGGGTTTCTAAGATTTAAGTACCAATGATTGTATTAAGTCAGTTTCGTTCAATGGGGGATTGAGTGTTATGGTGCTACACCCCTATTTAGCATGTCTCATGGACGTAGAAATTAGGACTCGCATACCTTGTTGAGGCTATCTCATCTCTGACTTTGGACTTTTCTCTCTGTAGAATATCAAATTAGCCTCTTCACTTGTCTTTCGGTCCAGTATTTAACTATCCATGGCGGCAACTGCAGTTTCCATTGCAGTTTCGACCTCAAACTTGACTTTGGCCAGGAAATCACGTTGAATGCCAAAATTAACTACCTGCTCCCCACCAGGGCCAGCACGTTCTGCATTGTCAAGTCGAGATTCAAGTGTTTCGATCATATAAAGCGTCAACGGAGCCCACTGCATCGTCATGGCTACCCCCTGCGGAATTACCTTCTTCATCCGAGCATTGATGCCTATCAATGATTTTACTATGTCATTGACTTCATTGACCATCGGGGTAGTGATGAGGTGTCCAACTTCCCTCGCTTCAGCTCTTGGGAACCCTGACAAAACTAGGAATTCTTCTCGAACTCTCGCTGTGGGAGTTCGTCTACGGAAGCCCGGAGGAAGAGAGAAATTTATAAAAAGATTGAAAGGCACACGAACCGACATCATGCCATCTATGTCGAAGACAAATGGACTTTGGCCAAAATTAACTCGAATATGTTCACCAGATTTCTTCATTCCAACGGAAGGAAAGAGCTTTCCTTTAATGTCGCGGAAGGCGGTACCTTGAAAAATAGAATCAGTCGTTAATTCACATTAACCAGAAGGAGAGAAATAGGAAACAGGAAACAGCAAATGAGTTGCAAATACAGGTACAGCCACTAACCTAAATGATCACCGTTCTTGGTGAAAAATGCTGCGCCGGTCCGAAAATTCACACCGCATCCTATTGTATCATCTGTACTAAATGGTGGTCCATAGTGCTTTCCAGAGCTTTGGCAACAGAACGAATGTCCGTCATCACCATGATACGCCCATGATTCAGGCTCCCACCCTGGCAGTCTTGAAAGGGGAACTGCTTTACTCGAAAATCCGATACCAATAGAGCTCCTAAGAATCAGTTAGAAATATATCAAAATCTCGGGATATGCGACCTAGTCGAGTGGCATACTCTTCCCGCCTACGAGACATAATTGTCACTTCGAAATAATATATCCCACACTGCGGAGGCATGGGGTGATCGGCTCTGATAGCGCATGCCTCATAATCTCGCTCATTAACTGATTTCGACCCAGTAAATTTGACCTCCAGACCATCCCCCATAACTTCCAACGCCCCGTATTTATCTTGAGTATTCCATTTACTTGGTAATGGTGGCAGAACCTCGTCTTCAGAGGACGGAGATTTTTCGACAAGATCGTATGGTCTACCCCGGTGTGATGGAACCATCTTTGCATGCAGGTTAACACTGCTAGCACTAGTTGAGAGAGAATTTGGTTGTGACGATTGGGCCGAACCATCTCTATGCGCCAGAACTTTTGCCCTATGCGCCTCTTCAAGTCTCTGCACGTATTTCGATCCCCTAAGGTATGATGGCACAAAGAAATGATCGGCATGTCCACCACCAAATCCCCCATGACTAGGCCCGTTTGTAAGTGATCCAAAGGCACTCGAGAAACTAGGTAGTTGTCCCCCACGATTCCAAGAACCAGATCGTCCATTATAGCCATTGCCGTTCTCTTCATCATATCCCCCGTAATATCTACCGGTCGAATAATTATAATTTGGATCGTAGTAAATCGGGTCGTGCTGCGAGTTTAACATGTGCGTGCTCGAATTCAAGACGTGTGCAAAGGCACCAGATCTGGATGGCTGAAATTGTTGGGAGTTTGCTGTGCCAGAAACCACAGAGGCATATGAAGATCTCCGTGGCATATAACCGGGAGCTCCAGTAGGCATATTGGAATCTGGAACCCCCGGCGAGCCCGAAGGATATGTGTTTGACATTATTTAAAGTGAACCAAGAGTAGAGTTTCCGTGATAAAATTATTTGTAGATAACCTCTTTAAATGGAAGATAATGAAAGAGATGAATGATCTCTTATAGATTGTTTTGTTAGGTAAGTTAAGTATAGGAGGGTTTTGTTGTTGCAGATGTTTTGAAAATATGAGCTATCTTCTACCTATTCTGTAGGTATTGTAGGTACTCTTTCAGTTCATTTCTAGCAGTAGTGAATAATGACGACCCGAACTAAGGTGAGGTGGGGATTGAATTGTGATGTTGTTGCAAGTGTAAAATGTTTCTGTTTCGTATGTACGGTTGGTTCTCTTTTAACTTAAGAAAGCTGTTGTTATTTGATAAAATGAATAGTAAATACATACGGTAATACTTGTTGTAATTTGATTTCGATTTTATAATAATTTCTTTAATAATAAATCTCTTTGGAAGTAGAAAAAAAGAGAGAGAACAAAATATCATTTGTGTCAATCAAAAGTTGCCAGTGCTCAATGACCGGATTCATCATAACTACTATCTATTGATAAAGCTACTAGATAACCGGGGTTTGGGGTTAGGGGGCAAAGCAATAAATATCACGAGGAAGTATTTATGATAATCTGCCTTCTCCTTCTCCTAAATACCTCCGACATTTTATTATATACAAGTTTTACTTTCTTATTGTCTGTTGATTCTGTTTGTTGCTAATGGAATATGGATGTAGTGATTAAATAAATATGCTGTTTCTAAGTCATATTTGAATATACTACACAATTGCTACCGACCATACAATCCGAAAGTTAAGAGGTTTGCCGCGAAGAACGTGCCTATGAACACCACAACATCTTATCTCGAGATTGTAGACCATCCCTTCCGCAAGGTTTGAGATGAAATCATATACATCATCTATAGATGTATCCCCCATGCAAACCCATTTCGGCGCATTACGTCAATACGTATGGGATTTATGGCCTGGAGAGGTAGAAGAGCGTTTCTAAAACTTGACATCCAAATTTATACGCACTTGTTGAAGAATGGTTGTCCTTCCATAATCACATCCTGTGACACGCAAGCAACGGCTGAATTTATGCCGAGAAGAAGAGCACATGCGTGTACCGACTTTCACAGACTGGTATCCCCATCTTTGACAAGCTGTAATACTTGACGTTCTCCCAATGCTGATTGCACCCTTTGAGATGTTTTTAGTTGCATTTTGAATTGTCGCCGGCGAACGAGAAGATTCAGTTCCGCAACGATCTTTAGCTTTTATATACCATGCGTATATTCCGTTATTTGGCGATGATCGTAACACCTCCACATTGGTGGCCCTTTGTACAATCCATACTCGTAAATGGTACGGCCTTCTAACGAAGGATAACAAGGTTTTATGAAGGGCTGTATTATCAACGTGTAGGATTTGAACAGGACACATGGAATATACAAGGTCCGGATGGCTTTTCTTTCCGCAAGTCAAAGAAAGCCCTGATGTTTTACAAAACTGCTAAGCTTTCGTGGGATAGGCGAAAGACATAGCTATGAAATACAGGGCGTTCTCAACCAATAACCACGTACTGGTCATTCACACACTGTTGCCAACTGCTCTAGACCAACGTGCGGGGATAAAAGTGAGGACTGATATATGTAAGATACGTGAGGAAGATTGTGCAGACTTGGAAATGGTCATATGAAGAACGACCACCATGAATATTTTTCAACGCTGTCATAGATCTAAAAACCAGTCTTATATTCTTGACTGCCAATACATGAGTAGGCCTAGCTATGGTACATTGACCCCCTCCCCTGTATGAGGAAACGCCAAGAACACCATCGAACCTCGTCTCCCTAAAGTCCCTCCGAAAAAATGCCCATGTGATTTTCCCATGCCCGTAACCATAGAGTTGAACCAAAGAAGATCTTGTACACCGTGCTGCTGTGGAGCTTGAGCAAGAGCCTTTTGCAATCGACCCTTTAGAAATGCCCCGTCCACCAAAATGCAGGATTTTCCAGAGAATCCGGCTGATAATACAAATGAGGAAGTGTATGAAAAAGAAAGTGAATGCGTCTAGTCTATCAGGCTGAAGCTGAAATCGCCGATGCCTCGATGGTTGGAGGCTGAGGTCCGGGAGAGCTCATGAGCTGAGTAGCACCTTCAACGTCAGCGACAGCACTGTTGCTCTTCTCACTTTCAACCTGGCTTATATCTTTGTTCTCCTTGCTGCTGTCGCCAGATGTTGAACCTTCAGTACTGGGAATGGCAACAACCTTGGGTGGAGCTCTCCACCTAGGAATCTCGATCTGATGTCCTGTAAATGTCTTGATCGAAAAGCCACGCTTCTCCCATTTACGGCAAGGCTTGCCGGTTCGATCGAGAGCGCGAAGACCAGCATTGATCGCTCCTTGATTGGCCTTTGGACCGAGTCTGTGGCCACCGTTGGGATTCGATGATCGTGAAGGATTTGTGGTAGGATCGATGGTGCCGTCATCCCTATGTAGATGTCAATAAATGGAATCGACCAATTGCTTGTATACCAGAGACTTGTGCCAGTGAACGCAAAGCAATCCCTAGACACCAACGCGTGATTCAAGCGCATAAGAAACCAAAAAAAGCAATACTCACAGTCTTGCCTTCTTCTTTGGACCTGGCTTGCCTCTAACTCTGGCAAGTCCATCGGGTCCTAAGGCGGCAGTAGAATTCCTCTTCACCCCGCTACTCTTCTTCTTGATGGCTTCTGTTGGAGGAGGCATCGATGTAGACATAGGTGTACCATTTGGAGCAGGAGTATTTGGACTTGATTCCGATGGATTATCACCATTTGAACTTGTTGCGACTGGAAGAGCATTTGATATTGTCGAGGTCGATTCCTTTGATGGGGAATCTTCTTTGATCAAAGGACGACCAATACCTCTCAACTTCTCAGAAGATAGCTTAAGGGTGATAATCATTGAACTCTTCTCCTTTGGACCCGATGACTTGCGCCGTGGAGTGGAGGCTGTAATAGTTGGTTTAGTTGTGGAAGCCATCGTGATATTGATGTTGTTGTAAATAATGGAAGATGGTTGAGATTTGAAGACTGTTGGATTGTCGGTCGCAAGTTTAGGTTGTAAAGGAAATTAAAGTGTCAGAATGTTCGTCGGGCAATTGGTAACCTTGGTACTGTTTGTTGGATAGTATGTCAAGATATAAAAATCCGTAGAGTTGGTTTTTGATGCTCAAAAGTGCATGTTACTGGTATACATGATTTTGATATATGGATGAAATGAAAGAAGAGATGGAATGATTATATTTTTCTTTTTATGGTACGAATAGGTTGTAATTAATTGTATTAATGGAAGGAAGGTGACGGTACATTTTTGAAGAACAATTTAAGAACATGTTTTATCGATTTCTTTTAAAAATAAAATAAAAAGATTTTGTGCTTGTTCATTTTTTTCTGGTGGTCTGAATATTTTGGCAGCGGAACTTTCAGAGAAACCTTGAAAGTGAGGGAAAAAGGAAAGGTGGGTGTGAACTTTATTGTATGATAAAGGCATTTAGTTTTATTTTTAAGTATGTTTGTTACTGGCTTGTTAAATTACTTGAAAAACTATACAATACATATATAAATTCTTTCAAAAATCTCTTTTAATCAATGAATCAATGAAATCAATCACTCCCTTTGATATCTACGATACTTCATTATTATGGTTTATGGTATTCAAATATATATTTTTTTATTTTGTCAATATATTATTAAAGTACAGTAAGGACCTAGGTAGATATCGCCGCCTACCTATATAAATTTACCGATATAAAAATCAGGGGTTACTCAACCTGGGTGGGTGGGTTGGTGGTTGGTACTTGGTTAAAAAGATCGAAAAGGTGAGAACTGGTAATATTAACATTATTTTTATTTGTTTGATATAATTATCCCGGTATAGTTAGAAAGTTTGTAATAAACCATGAGAACAAGCTGAAAATATCTTTACGCAATACTTCATCCTAATATATAGTACCTACATGTTTACCTCCTATCTAGTAGATCTACCTATAAGAATCTCACGTCATGAAGGAAAAAATACTGCTACTTACCTAGGTACTAGGTACTAGTATGTACTTACTACCTCGTACTGGCGCCCACAAAAGAAAAGAATATCAGAATAGAGAAAGTAAACTTAGAATTGTTTTCACTCTGGCGATCTTGAGATACAATAGTTATAGAAATAACATCTTACAGTACCCAGGTTAGCCCAGGTAGGTATACTTAATTGTAAGCAGATTGGCACCATTCTAACATTTTCCGGAAACAGCGGTTGTATACTCATGCATCCATCCCATTGCACATTACCTACCCCTTTGCTAGGATTATTATCACAACTTAGAGGACTCGATACACTATCAATGCAATACATTCGTCATGATACATCAAAGCCATCAATGAATTATTTCAGAATGTGCCATAGTCTTCGAACCTACAACAATTTTCCTACCATACCAGAAATATTGTTTAGGCAGGCAGGTAGGCAGATATATAAACCTTTGTAAATTGAAGGTTACGATATACCAAATAGTTTTGGCAGCTGTCAAATTATCTACGAGGCATTTACACACGTATTATAACTATTACGTACAGCTTCATGTTGGACAGCATTTTCCATGATGAACTCAGCAATTAGTTGCTGAATGGTAGTCGCCAATTGCTTGTTTCCAAAACACTGGTAAATAGCGGAATACTGATACCCATCACTCGCTTTCTGCAATAATATTGATGGCTAGTTATACTTGGATGTTGAGGGACAGATGATGAGTAGATCGTGAAGAGAGCTGGACAACAAATCCCAGATGGCCACAGAATGGGTACTGTCTTGCGCAAAATATCGTCGGAGTTGAATGACCTTCTCTAGGATCGTTGCTTGCTTTGTGCTTCTCATGAATGGCCTCGACATTTTATACTATGTGCATCTGTCACAAGTCTTTACCGAGGTTCGCACTTGCGACATGGCAAACGTGATATTTGAGGTAGTAGGTTAGGTGTAATCAGGATGGCATACGCATTGCTCCCAGTCGTCTTCTGCGCCATCATCGGCGCTTAGCTATGCCAAGCTCCAACAATAAATTGCTTGGTTATATAGCAGCCATGAGAACAAGTGCTCCATACACTTGGGGGCCCTGATCCCCAATTCTTCGGATTTGTTATGAATATTGACCTCGAGGTTTGAGCACATTCTCGGATTGAAATTGCCTAATTTGATGAAGCACCAGTGGGTTCACTAATTCATTAACCACCTCAGAGTCTCAAATCAACTTAACTTAATAAATTAAAATCTCGAACAAAATCCCGAAGGGTTTGATCATTCAGATCTCACTTGATGATTTTTATTAATCGCAATTATTAGTTAATTGAATAGGATTGGATGATCAACTCCAAGTCTTGTTTTCCACTCCACTCATGTTCGTGTTTTGCATTCCTGAAGGCAAGGTCAGCCACAAACCAGCCACAAAAATGCGTCACCCCACATTTACTTTAACCGTACCGTACCGAGCGTACCTCCCTAGACAGAGGCAGCTTGCTCAGTGTCCAGAATTACCTTGAACATCCCAACGAAACATTCACTACCTTCGTCATTATTCCTGCATTCAACAACGAACCTGCCGTAATTTGCAAGGATTTCTAATATGTCTGCGCCATCCAAACCTACTGAGAGCCCAGTAAGCTGATACATTCCTTGACACTTTGAGTTTATGCGTTATCTTGACCCCTAAAGTACAAAGTATTCTACTTTGTTGTTAACCTCTTCCACGTAGGTCAGAAGTCCTCCAGAATCACCAACTACCGTAGCACCATTCGAAATGTCCGACGACGATATTCAAGAGACTACCACCAATCATGATGCGACAGCATCGAATAAACCTGCGGAAGATACGCCCCCACCAAAACCACCGCGCCCTTTGAGCCCACAACAGCAAGCGGAAAATACATTGAAGGAAGCTTTTCCAAGCATCGATGCAGCTGTAGTCAAGGCAGTCTTGATTGCTAGTGGAGGTCGTGTTGAGCCTGCCTTTAATGCTCTCTTGGGTTGGTTTTCTCCTATATTTGCAACTACACTTCTGATAATCTTTGACTAGGTATGACCGACCCCGATGCTGCTGTCGAAGTTCCTCCCCCTCAACCACCTCGGCCACAGGCACCACGTACTGGTTCTACTCCCCAATCACAAGTCGAAGCCGATGAACAATATGCACGCCAACTGGCCGAGCACTATGGAGGTGGAGCATCATATGGCCCTAGAGCTGGCAGTAGAGGCGCATACCCTCCCGGTAGACAGCAGACTGGACTAAGACCTAACGAATACGATGAGGAGGAACACAGTTTCCTTGATGACGATCTTCCAGTGATCAAAGAGAATCTTCGAAAGGGCTTCCTCGAAACACAGAGTAAGGTCAATGGATGGATTACCAATTTGAAAAAGAAGCTTGACGGAGATGAGGACCTCGAGGACGGGCCCTCTCAGCAAAACTACAATGCCAATAATAATGCACAATATCGACCTCGAAGAAGTGGAGAAAGTCGACAGAGTGGAGACTATAATCGCTATGATGCCGATCCTCAGCTTCTTGGTGATGACTTTGCCGGCATCCAACTAAACGATGATGGTAGCAAATTTGATGGTAAGCAGCAACCATCGACACAGCTTCCATATTCTCATAACGGAACTGCGGGCGCTCAACGTCGATCTACTCGGCCACTCGCAAATCCTGATCTCTTCAAGCCAATATCAGGAAGTCAGAAAGCAGAAGGTCGTAAGGTGTCTTTCCAAAGCTCCTCGCAGGAAGATCTTTATGGCACATCACCAAAGCTTGGCGGAAAAGAGAATAATCCATCGACCAAGCAAAGTAAATGGCAACCTTTAAGCGCAATGGAACCCGGCCCAATCGGTGATGCTGATCATGACCACGACCCCTTCAGTCTAGGTGACAGCGAGGACGAAAAGGAGTCGAAAGATCGTGTGGGCGGTAAGGAGATTCGCATGGAGGATACGGAGAGACTCAAGAAGGCAGCTGCCGAAGCTATGTCCGATAACATTGTCGAACCAGCGAAGAAGCCTGAGCCGGCTGAGACGTCTGGCACGAAGGACAAGCTTGCAGAAGATCTTGCAAGCAAATCTTGATTTTAAATTGGCTCTATTTATGTCATTGATAGTCTTCTCTTAGCGCAGGTTTTTATGAACAATTATATCTTCTAAATGATCTCCAAATTCTCTATTTCATTATGACATTGAGGGAGATTGCCATGCAAAACATTATCTGATATCACAACTACAACATTCAATCCCTACCCTAGGTCTTCTAGTTGTATGAAATATTCAGGATTGTTAACCATTTCCTCGTATCCCATCCCATTCCCATTCCCATTCCATGTTGCGATTTGAATTTCAGATTCCAGAGGGGTCAACTTCAACTCCACTTTATGCAGCCTTATTCCTAGCCTCGTATGAAGCTTGAACTCTCTACACGTGGGGTATATGATTTGTTACGAGGAATAGTTTGTTATACAGTGGGTCTTTAAATAATACTACCTGTAGGTGGTTTGTAAAAGGACTTGGTTTATTTCTTCGCAAAAGCATTTATTACCAAATAATTTACTTGGATAAAATAAAACAATTTATCTAAAAGCAACAAAAGGAAATCCATTTAACTTACAATTAGAGCAATTCAAGAAATTACATATTATCATCATAAGCACATCTCCATCTCTTTGATTCTTATATACAAGGTTTTTATCTACACCTTCCACTAATCTACTGCAGTACCTTTAATATCCTTGGATAAGGTGCCCCTCACTAGTCCAATTTTAGATACCTAGGTACATGCTCAGATTATTTATTCACAAAACTTCTAACAGCTCTAATAAGAGGACTGAACTCTAGTTGAATATAGAACACAAAAAAAAAAACTCCCGGAACAACCGATCCCCTAAGGTATGATGGCNNCTCCCTCTCACTCAAAAAATTTAAATTTACGTGGCATTTCCATAACTTATTACAAAGCTTCATTTCACTCCCATACATAGATTGTTTTATTCCAATATTATCTACCGAATCATACCGCTTTCTTAACAGGGGGTTGTACTACGAATAGCTGTTTAACCTTACGGCTACCCACAGATCCACGTGTATTACAAGAGACATTGGATTACATTCATTTTGCATCTTGTAGATTCAAAATTCCCATCCATCTTTCAAAGTGGTCGCAGTCATAGCTTACCCATTTTATTTGCATGATAAAGAGCCATGAAATGCATGTGATCTGACCTGATAGAGAAGCCAACCCTTCTTATCCATACAGCAACTATCCGTTATTCCTTGTGGCTCTGGAAGGCTACAAGGCTTTTAGCAGTTTACTATGTACGTTACATTACGTCTTCACTTGGCTTCATGCTCTCAATCATTTGGACACTGAACCCATTAATAGGAAGTTTGGCAAGCAAATTCAGAAGAGGCAGCTCGAAGTCCCCGAGTATGCAGCGAGTTTTGTCAACTAC
>JWJA01004928.1:0-11263 GCA_000812885.1 Lanzia echinophila
ATATAAAATAATGTATATTATTAATTATATTTTAATTATATTTTAATTTTAACTTCTTATAAAGTATTTATTATATTTTATTTACGAGTATTAATATTAAGAATACCACGGATGTAGAACTATAAATATGCCGACTTCTTAGATAGACAGTACTAGAGTCATGTAGCAAGATGAGATTATTATTTGCACTAAGAGTAGTGGCAAAAATAGGAGTTTATCTTCCCCAGTTTTGCATTGCGAAGTGTATGCGGCCTTTGAACACAAGGAGATCGCAATGACAGTATACTCGTCCCATAATCGCATTACCCAAATCCGAAANNTGGGAAATCGGGCTTGGACTACAGAGCGAATCAATGATGAGAGGTGCTCCGTCGCTTGCATTCTGATAGTCTCCATAGCAAACAGGCGAGTAGAATTGCCATTGTCACCATTATGTATTGAATAAGAAAGTTCGATACCGATATCCAAATAGCTACTCGGGAAAGTAGTTCGGATTGGAGTCTACCGGCCATTGAGCTGCAGAGTTCAAGGTCTGCCCAAGCTCCATATCGTCAAATGGAAACATTTCACCCAATTGCATCCCTTCTAGTGGTAGTAAGAAGTCTCGGGGAAAGCCATGAAAGCTCTGTATATAAAATTGATTGTCATGGGCTACTGTGAATTCCGAATTTCGTTGCCGAATCTGCGGCGCTTCGATTATGTTACTTGAAGTATTCATGCTCTCTTCGTGTTGAGGCGTGATCCCACCAATATAGGTCGTATGATGCAAAGGGGGGTACTGTGGAGTATTTGGTGTATGAGCGAAGTATTTCATGGTGGCAACTGATAGCTTGTCATAGCTATCTCGGCAACCAGCAGCCCCAGGAAACCGCTCAGCAAGGGCCTGTAATACAAAGTGGTTAGGCTCTCATAGTATTGTGAGTTAGATGTTAGAAAAGTGGTTTAGTACCAAATAATGTTCGAGGAACTTACGGATAAGACGCTGCTGCAAGCCTGTGTTGTTTCAATCAGGTCTTCGAATTTTGTTTCCTGGCGCAGCTCTGGTGAGTGCCACAGACAGTATGTGGAGGTAATCCCTGCCAGAAAGAGTCTATGCACCCAGACCCAAACCATGTCAATATTGTTGTCACGATACATGTCCCGTATATTGAGAATCTGCCCCCGCGCGGCCTGAAAGCACACAAAGAATGATGCCGTTGTTGGGTTCGGTATTATCGGGCTCGGTCGATGTAAAAGTAGCAATGCGTTATTGTAAAATGAAGTCCACCACGGGTGGGTCTGATAACCACCCTGTCGTTCTGTAAGACGAGTACAAGGAATATTATCATACCATTCCTCGAGACGTTTTGTGATATCCGGGAGCCACAAGTCATAGTTCGGCCGAGGGAATGCAAGGGGCGAGGCCTTAAACTGTGATTCAGGTTTGAATTGATGGTAAAGTACGTGTTTTATTTCGGACTCTAGCTGATAGATGGTGGCAAGGTGATTTGATACCCGTTTTTGGGGATCAAAACCGCCAGCGATTGAATTGATCTGCGGGCCATCGACTGTCACGGATGGTAACCCAACACTGGTACTTTGGTCAACGATGCCAAATGGTCTGCCTAGTGTTATAGACAACAAGCGCTCAATTTTGTATGTTGTCCACCATAAACGGCGACGTGTGTCAATAAATTCCAAGTTTTCTCTTGTGATGGAACTGCCTTCCCAGTGAAGTCCAAGGTCCACACAAAGCCTCAAGGCTACGCCCGTGATATGCCACAGACTTCCTTTTGACGGACATAAAGCAACGTATTGTGCAAGAAGAAGGACGCAGGTCAACGTCTCCAAATCACTCTTACTGTAAGCGAACACGGCGTCAATATGCTTCAAAGCGGAGTTGAAGCAACCTTCGCTCTGTTTTGTGCTTGAAGTATGATTTTTCGGGCCGGAACTAAGCCCTATAGCAAGAACCATGTATACCATAAACGTATGCTGATCACTTTTCGAGTCAACCTTGGGGCGATAATCCAACTCTTTATACACGAGCTCAAAACTCTCTTGAACCATTTGGCGTTTTAGAAATGTGAAGTACGGGCTCCGATGTTGGAAATATATTTCCACAATGTGATCAGCGGCACCACGAGGTGGAAGTGACGCCGGGGCAGTAGAAAGAGGAATTGGAGGATTACACAATGTTTCAGCTGGACTTGGTGTGACAGGAAGTTCGATGGCGGCCATGACGAGTTTAGCAAGTGTGATGCCGCTGCTTGTACCCATAAATCTGGGTTCGTTGGTACTTCCTAGCGCCACGCGAGCCTAGTGCAATGTTAGGAAAACATATATCATAAGATGGGGGCGGGGCAAACCATTGAGACCACCAAGTCCGTGCCATCTTGTGGACCTTGGGGTGGATCTGGGCTCAGGCTGGTTTCGCTGCTTGATGGATGTTGTGCAGCGGAAGAGAAAGGTTCGCTTGGAGGGGAGACTTGCTGTTGTCTTCGAAGGAATTCATTTTCGGCTCGCAACGAAGCGACTTCATTCTCCAGATCATGAATATAACTTCGTGGTATTTCCATACCTTTTCCGGTATCAAATATGAGACATCGGCTACCCGTTCGAACACAGCTGGAACATTTTGGATATTGTAAATCACACTGGCATTTCATAGTTAGTATCCGTGGACGTAATACGTCCGAATTTCCAAGACTATGTTACCTTCTGTTTGCGTCCCCGGCATCTCTGACAAGCATTGACACTCCGCTCCAACCGTGAGAATTGAGATCGTTTTCGTGCCGGTGGCCTGATCTCCTTGGAAGATTCTTTAGCTTCGGCCATTGGTGTTACAATATCATTCAAACTAGAATATACGACACGTGAAGTTATAAAACTCAAATGTTGATGTAGATTGATGATAAAACAAAAACGACAAAACAAACTCAGAATGCGGATTGACATCGCATTTGTGCGAAATGGGGGGTAAGGCGACTAGGTACGCTGATGTACTTTACCTAAGTAAGGTAAGCAGCAGCAGCAACCTTGTAATTCGTATTCATTTGCTACACTACTTGAGATGAATGACGAGGATTTGTTTACCAACACGAGTTTACAAGATCCCAAGGTACTGTCGGATAGGTTCCGTATAGAAGCGAGAATTGAACGAATAATGGATCGGTGATTTTAATGGGTACATTGGTGGCTGGGCGAGGCGGGGCAAGGCGAGACGAGGCGAATGCCCTGACTGGCCCTTGTGGGCAAGGTATAGATATTAGGTGGGGTTTTTCTTATACATTTCTGCATCCGTGGGTATCGGAAATGTGCGATGGATGTAAAGGAAAAGAGCGACGAATGTAAACGCAAAAGAGCGGCAAATACAAACGGTCATTATAACTGTTGATTACTGATATTATCCCAACCTGGCCCAGCGGACCCAACCACCACCACTACCACCACCACCATAATACCATTCTGAGATAGATAATGGCTTGGGAATGCAGATACCCGCTGAATTATGTCGGGTTAAAGCGAGAGACAAAGCAATCCCGATATCATTTAAGAAAAAGATAACTGTCGGAAATCAATCACCACTAGGTTGTATCGCCGTCACGTAATCCACCAACACCACTTTTGGGAGCATATTTACTGTTCGAAAGAGTATCAGAAAGCAGGTATATAGATATAATATCAATTCACTTTTACAATTTTGACATTTTGTAACAAATCATCACGTGAGTTCAACTGACAGTAGTCGCCAATATGTCCCACGAAGTCGCCGATTCAAAGATCAACGTTTTTATTGATGTAAGTACTTCCAAGTTCTACCCCAGCAATTCTTATGCGTGCAAGGGCCAGCATAAGTTTATATGCATCGATTGACAATGGAATAGCGAGGTGGCACATTCACAGGTACGTCGTAGCATCTTGCAGGCTAGCATGTACAGGGAGTGGTATTGACACCCCCAACAGATTGCATAGGAATCCCGGAAGATGAAACCGAAAGCATCGTGATCAAGCTGTTATCGGTAGATCCATCAAATTACAGCGATGCTCCTACTGAAGGGATCAGAAGGATCCTGGAACAATTCACTGGGAACACTATTCCCAGGGGAGAAAAGCTGGACACTTCGCGCGTTGGGGTAATTCGAATGGGCACGTTAGTACCATTATTCAATAGGCACAAAAATGAATAGTACTGATACACATCTAGAACTGTGGCTACAAATGCACTTCTTGAAAGGAAAGGGGCGGTTTCGGCTCTTCTCATCACAGAAGGGTTTAGAGATGTGCTGGAAATTGGCTATCAAGCGCGGCCCAGGCTTTTTGACTTGGCTATCAATAAACCAGATGTACTGTACTCGGAGGTTGTTGAGATTGATGAAAGAGTCACAATAGAAGACTCTGACAAGGATCCTCTGCCCGAAAAGATTGATGTCTCTTCTGACCAAGCTTTACGCATTGGGAAAAGTGGAGACGTTATTCGTGTTCTGACTGTTCTTAACCTGGAGAAGACAAAGAATTCATTGACAGATCTTTACGAGCGAGGATTTAGAAGCTTGTCTGTTTGTCTTGCACACAGCTATACATTTCCAGACCATGAAGAAAAGATTCGAGACCTGGCGCTTGCGGCAGGGTTTAGACACATTTCCTTATCATCCTCACTGATGCCAATGATCAAGATGGTCTCACGGGGTATGAGTGCTACCGCTGACGCATATTTGACTCCAGAAATCAAAAAGTACATTCAAGGATTCCGCGCGGGCTTCGTGGACAATTTGGACAGTACGAGATGTGAATTTATGCAGAGCGACGGAGGTCTGGCAAACATAAACATGCAAGTCGTTGTATCGCAGCCTTTTTAACACCCCCTACTGACCGTTAAAGGTTTACCGGGCTCAAAGCTATTCTTAGTGGACCTGCTGGCGGAGTAGTTGGATACGCAAAAACTAGCTACAGTGAACGCGATAAGGTGCCAGTGATCGGTTTCGATATGGGAGGCACATCAACAGACGGTAAGCAATTTATTATTATCTAGGACACTCAAAACTGATCAGCTCGATAGTCAGTCGGTTCGGTGGAAGATTTGAGCATGTATTTGAGACTACTACCGCAGGCGTGA
Organism: Lanzia echinophila; assembly: GCA_000812885.1. Lineage (NCBI taxonomy): Eukaryota > Fungi > Ascomycota > Leotiomycetes > Helotiales > Rutstroemiaceae > Lanzia > Lanzia echinophila. The sequence continues at coordinate 5,096 of JWJA01004928.1, forward strand.
CCATTCAGTCTCCTCAACTAGACATTAACACGTGAGCAATCCCACGTACACGAAGAGTTTCAGCATGACTATACTTACCATGTTTTCAGGGTTGCCGCTGGTGGCGGGAGTATACTGTTCTGGAGAAATGGACTTTTTGTTGTTGGTCCAGAAAGTGCAGGTGCGCATCCTGGCCCTGCATGCTATAGAAAAGGTGGCCCTCTTACAGTGACTGATGCGAACTTGTTCTTGGTGAGATATCTTCTAATGTAGCGTACCTGATATATTGCTTACCGTAACTAGGGCCGTCTACTGCCAGAGCATTTCCCATCGATTTTTGGTCCCAACGAGGATCTCCCTCTCGATTATGAGATCACAAAAAGCAAGTTTGTTGATCTTACAAAGAAAATAAACCAAGAGGTTGATGGAAGCCTTACATCAGAGGAGATTGCTCAAGGATTTCTCGATATTGCAAATGAGGTTAGCTTCCACAACTCCTATCAATGGCGCAATTGGCTTAAATTCCACAGACAATGTGTCGACCAATCAGATCTTTAACGGAAGGAAGAGGATATGATACTGCAGCCCACAGACTTGCAGTGTTTGGGGGGGCAGGTGGCCGTAAGTATATGAGTCTAACTACGTATTCATCGTACTTCCCTAAATGGCAACTTCTAATCTTGTTCACTAGAACATGCATGCTCTATAGCATCTAAGCTCGGAATCAATACTGTTATTGTGCACAAGTATAGTAGTATTCTTTCGGCATATGGCATGGCTCTAGCGAATGTTGTACAAGAGGCACAGGAACCTAGCTCTGTGGTGCTAAAAGAGGAGTGTATGGGTGAGATTGATGCGCGATTCGATGATCTATCATTCACTGTCTGTAATACATTGCTTCAGCAAGGGTTCTCGAATTCCGACATTGAACTGGAACCATTCTTGAACCTCCGATATTCCGGTACCGATACACAAATTATGATACAAAGGCCTAACGATGGAAATTTTCGATCCTCATTCGAGGAAAGTCACAGAAGAGAATTCACGTTCTTGCTACCTAACAGGGATATTGTGGTTGATGATATCAGGATACGAGGTACTGCTAAAGGTAGAAGTATACCTTCTTGCGATATTTTCCGAGAACTCGATCCTCAAATCCAGCCACCGCCTATGGTGTCCGGCACCACTACAAGATCGTATTTTAAGATTGGGGGTTGGCAAGATACAGCAGTGCTCAAGCTTTTGAGCCTGAAAATTGGAACTGTCATTGAAGGTCCAGCTATTCTAATCGACGACACACAGACTATTGTCATTGTTCCTGGTGCCACGGGAAAGATATTAGGGCAGCATGTTGTTTTGTATATTTCTCAGGACAAGCATCACCCACCGCAAGATGTTACGTTACACACTGTAGATCCTATCAGGCTCTCCGCATTTGGGCATAGTACACGCTACCCCCTATTCATTAAGAGAATTTGTCGCTGATCTCTCATTCAAGGATTTATGTCTATTGCGGAGCAGATGGGTAGGACGCTGCAGAAGACAGCTGTCAGCATCAATATCAAAGAACGGTGAGCATATATCACTTATGAATCTTGTCTACCACTGATACCATTTATAGACTCGATTTCTCGTGCGCGATATTTGGCCCAGATGGTGGCTTGGTGGCGAATGCTCCTCGTAGGTGCCAAGCCTTAACATATGTTCACTACGATATTGACTTTCTACCAGACGTTCCTGTTCACCTTGGAAGTATGCAATATGCTGTCAAGTATCAGCACGAGCTGTACTTGAATACGTTACAACCTGGAGATGTTCTTGTGTCCAACCATCCTGCCGCCGGTGGAACCCATTTACCTGATATTACCGTTATCACGCCGGTATTCGATGATCAAAGCAACATCATCTTCTATACGGCTTCGCGTGGCCATCATCGAGATATTGGGGGCTACGAAGGAATCTCTGGAAACGCCAATGCCACCGAATTGTGGCAAGAGGGAGCTTCCATTCTATCATTCAAGCTTATTTCGAACGGCCATTTCGATGAAGCTGGTATCACCAAAATATTAGTTGATGACCCAGCATTATATCCGGATTGCGTTGGGAGTAATAGCATTAGTGACAATCTTTCCGACTTAAAAGCCCAAGTAGCCGCAAACGCTAAAGGAGCAAGTCTGATTCACGATCTTTTTGCCGAATATGGGGGATCGGTCGTCCAATTCTATATGTCACACATTCAAAAGAATGCCGAAAACTCTGTCCGCAATTACCTCCGTAGTATTTACAGCTCTCTACCAGCAGCCACCAATATATCTGCCACTGATAAACTCGACAACGGCACACGTATCAAGATCGAAATCAGAATCCATCCTGATGGTAGCGCCGATTTTGATTTCACAGGTACCGGGCCCGAATGTCTCGGAAATGGAAACGCCCCGAAATCAGTCTGTTTCTCCGCGATCATTTATTGCCTTCGATGTCTCATTAATTACGAAATACCTCTCAACCAAGGTTGTCTTGCTTCCATCAACGTCATCAACCCCGAAGGCAGTATATTGAACCCCTCTGAAAATGCAGCTGTGTACGCAGGCAATACGCAAACTTCACAGCGCGTCGTAGACGTCATCTTAAAGGCATTCGGTGCATGCGCTGCTTCGCAAGGCTGTATGAATAGCGTTGGCTTCTTCGGCGGTCGAAATGCTTTACCAGGACGAGGCTATTCATTTGCGTACGGCGAGACCATCTGTGGCGGCGCCGGCGCAGGGCCGACTTGGGAGGGAGCGAGTGCGGTGCATAGTCATATGACTAATACGCGGATATCAGACATAGAGATTCTCGAAAAGAGATATCCGATATTGGTTAAAGAGTTTAGTATGAGGAAGGGTAGTGGTGGAGACGGGTATCACAGGGGTGGGATGGGGGTGAAAAGAGTGATTGAGTGTAGGGAACCACTGACTTTTAGTATGATAAGTGAGAGGAGGGTTACGGCACCATATGGGCTAAAAGGCGGGGAGGATGGGGCGAGTGGACTGAATTTGATTGGGAAACTGGTGGAAGGGGGAAATAGGAGAATGGTTAGTCTGGGACCGAGGGGCCTGGTTAAGTTGCAAAAGGGAGATTGGTTTGTAATTATGAGCCCAGGCGGTGGAGGCTGGGGAAAGAAGGAAGACCGCACAGAGAAAACCGAGAAGGTGGAGACACAATTGGATAAGAAACAATATCCGAGAGCAACGGGGTCAGTTCATTTGTATGCCTCGACACAAGATTCAAATTAGCCCGGACGGTCGAGACCTGGACTTCTATGATTTCCAGTGTCTTGAGTTGCATCGTTGAAATGAACAAAATGCAACTGAGAAAGCTAGCACGTTTCTTTCACAAGTGGAGCATGTCATGTGAATAGGTACCATATGCATATGCTACATAGCCCCGCTCCCATGAGATGTCTCTCCGAACTTTTTACATTCCCAATCAAACGCCCTAGCCTTTCCAAAAGCCACTTCTTGTTCATTGTTTCTCCTTAACAAATTTATGTCGCTCAGGACATGATTTCAGCATCCCGTATTCTTCAGGCGCTCTTCTCCATTGCCCAAAAATTTGATCAAAGTCTTCATCATCCTCTCACTAAGCGTATGCTCCTTTCCTGTATTTATCTACACCAGTCAACTCTTTCCCAATGTCTGGCCCATGCCATACCACTAAACCAGTCAAATAAGATGCGCCACTCCGAGGATAAAAATATGTATTGCCCTATTCACCATAATATCAATGGCGACAGACGGGGAGTCTGGTGGTTGAGACGAATCAAAGCGGATTTCGGAGATGCGCATGTAAATGCCTGAAGGTTACAACCGATCATTAGAGCTGCGTTCAAATTGATGTTGGTGCGAAGGCGACTAGTGATACCATCAGGATTAGTGATTGTTGTTTTCGATTGAATAGGGCTGAATTGAGTTAGCCACTGGGAAAGAGACAGGAACTAATAGCAGAGGCTTACGATCCTAGCAAAGGTTCCCTAATCAACTCTCTCTACATAATCAAAGATCAGAACCTTCTCATCGATAGTAGGTTGAAATTGAGGTTGTGATATTGCCTTGCTTGGATGTCAAGGAAGCTTCTTGATTCCATCCATTCATAACAATATCTCCTGAGTGCACTGTATATCACTTCCGGGTCCACATCCTACGATGTTTGATAGCTGGCTCCAGTATGACGTACTTAGTTCCGGACTGGTTGGTTCCCAGTTAAATGCCGTCCCGAGTACTACCACGAGAGAGGATGCAATGTGATTGTTGAGTTAGGGAAGTATATGAGAGTCCGCAGAGAGACCACCGATAGATTGTCCATAAATAAGAACTTGAGTTGGGTCACCATTGAATGCAGCGATATTCTGATATATCCATTCGAGGGCAAGCCGTTGATACAGCGGCCCAGGCTTAGCGGGCAGCATGGGCCCACCCGGAAAATCGAACGCATAGTGATGGTAGCTTGTTATTGGTTAAGTAAACTCTAAGGTTAATCCGCAATGACTATGAGAAAGACACTGGGTCAAATGAGAAGAAACTTGATGTTATTAATACACTAGTCTTCCCTACGTACTGCCCCTCGTACATCAAATTATCGGTAGAGCCTGTGGCAAATCTTCTGCCACGAATGAAAAATTAAACCGGCCTGAGAATCTTGGGTGATATAGATATGATCCTAGAGGCCTTATATACATGCCCCCAATAATTAAAGGAATTGGGGCTCAATATCTCAAAGAGGCATTTGCTGGCCGAGTATACCAAACATCTAGGGACTCGATTACATTGCTTGCGTTACGAACCGAATGCGACCTTAAAATTCCACTAGTAGTGCTGATGGTAGGTGGGGATTCTCCACTATTGAATTCTACAATTGAAGATATAAGCAATGAAAAGATAGTGAAGAATATTGAGACAATTAAGGGGCATTAAAAAGTTTATGATATTGTGATGAAGATATACTTAGTAGAAGGACTACCCACAGTACTTCTATTACATATTATTATCTAGGTAAATTAATCCTATCAAATAATTGGAGTGGCAAAGAAGAAGATAATTTTCGAGTTCACAGAATTTCAGCCCCCCCTCTTCTACAATACTACTGTACTCTATAATCTCTTACTATTGGTCAATTACTTATTTACCTTAGATGCAATTCGGAAAAAGACAGCCCCCAACCCTCCAACCCCAGTATTCAGCAAGCCACTTGGACCTGGTCGACCCATAAAAATGAAAATGTGATTGTGAAAATCAATATAATACTTGTACTCGCAGCCATGATACCTACCAATGAAATCTATACATATAATGAGCAAGGGAAATACAATTTCTTCTATTTAAACCGTTTCCTGTCATATTAATCGCAATATCAACAGTAACAACAGTATCTTTCCATCAATAATCTTAATATCTATGCAAATCAAATCAACATGATATCGATACCAAGTGTACTTAGCGACAGCGTCTGGTGAAAGATCACCCCGAATGAGTTTGAGTCTTGAGTCTGAGACTGGGAAAGAGATTAGATTAGATTGAAGTTGGAATACCATGGCGATGTTGAGCTTCATTGGTGAGGGATTGAAGTTAGACTTCAAGCGTGCATTTGTACGGTTACACCAACATTTTTTGATACCTTCTTGGAAATGTATAGGCTAATTTTGTTCGCGATTTGTTCAATATTAGAACCAGAGTGATGATCCAAGGGTTGGCTCTTCGAGGGACAATTCTACAAGTTCAACATTGACTACCGCTGCAACGGGTTCTAATTCTTCATCATTTTCTTCATTGTATTCGACCCTGTACCCTGTGGCTGCATATTCTTTGATATGCTTAATTTCTTTCTTGGTGTTAAGGAAGAAGTATCCAAGAGTATATGCACCGAGGACTTTCTTAAGCAGTTTAGATGCTCAGTATGTTTTCGAACCAAGAAAAGTGAGATCTGTACTGACAATGAACTAGCGAAAGAAGCGCAGAATTACCTTCTGGGTGGGTTAATTGGATGAAACCATTCTATAAAACGCCAGATACTGCAGTGATCAACCAGTCTTCGCTTGATGGTTACCTGTTCCTCAGATTTTTAAAGATAATGTGCATGATATGTCTTATAGGATGTATCCTTATCATTCCGGTGTTGATACCTCTACATGTATTAGGAGGGGCTGGAGATTCA
>JWJA01004929.1:0-10059 GCA_000812885.1 Lanzia echinophila
CTGTCATACGCCACCCTTACCTGGTAAACCTGGGTATCTATTTCCTAGATGCGCTACAGCATGGCCGCTACAATCTGTTGGTCTGGACTGAACCCTTGAAGATAGCCAGTCACACATCGTATTGATGCGGGCCAAACAACATTTTGATTCGTCGGGATTAACAAGGTTGATTTATTGATGGATCAGATGAACGGCTTACCAAGCAACCAAGCACGGTGAAGGTACGTATCCTGCGCTCAAGTTGGAAAGATTGGGTGATATCTTGGTATTAATCTGTTTGGTGTGCCACCATCTCCATTGGTAATATAATATGGACTTCGCTTTTGTGATATACTACAATAATTCTTGGAAAGTATTCCAGTGATTCCTGGAAAGAATTACGCCTTCCAGGTTTCAGATTGTATTCATTCTTACATGGTATGTTTTATACACCTGGCTTATAATCTGTTACTTGATTTACAGTATGAATGCTTATATTATGATTCAGTCGTCATATCTGTATCTGACCAAAGACCATCAGAAGACCCGTGTGCCCTGTCCTTAGTCCAAATGGGAGGGTCTGGAGTATTGGTTTCACCATTGAAGTTTAGATGGCAGAATTCATGATGGATAAGGTGCGAAGTTACTATAGTACTCCCTTACCCGCTTATGGTGATATCCTTCGGTGGTCGAAAGCAGCCCAAACTCTAGACGAACCTTGATAGAGCAGAAAACCCACTCACGGGGATGGAAATTCAACCCAGGACTAAGCGCAGAAGCGCACAATGGCGAGTATATCCTTCTTACGCTAGCGTCGGTGAGGAGTAGGCGGGGGCATGCTGAAGGAAACAGGAAGGGGATGGATCCAGAGTACTATCTTCAAAGTTCCATAATAGGGAACCGCATAATTCCAACAAATCTCACAATCAGTCAAGACCAAAAGTCTAGTCTATTAAGTCTCAATCTCACTTGACCACCATGACTCTCATCCGCGCCGCATCACCGACCAATGCCATCGTCAATCGGTCAAGATCTTGGAGATACAAACCCGGAGTCGTGGAGATTGGATCTTTGAGGGCCGGTCCAAAGGCGAATGTCTCTAATCGAAGCTTATTGGTGTTGAAATAGGTTCGTCATGGTATTGGAGATTATGATCAATGTATGAGGAAGGTAGGCATGGAATAGGTTCAGTGTAATGTAGTAAGATTCTACGTAATGAGTAAAGTATGTACATGAGAGATGTAGTAAAGGATTAATATATCCTCAATAATACCCGTCAAGTGGTCCGTGTAACCCTATTACTGTAACCAGTACAGCTACTATCACCTCCAACACATGGTGTTTACATTCTGAATCTTCGGGGCAGTTGGTATTCACATAATTCACAATTGTTGGTTCGATTCGGATAGGTTTCGGCCAGATAGATGGCTTACGCCACTCGACAAGCGCTGGAACAGGATGCTGAGAATTGTAATGTCTTACCATACTGCACAGCCTTCATCAAGATAGATACCTACAGCGAACAAGATGTTTCGAGGTGGAGATATACTAAGAGAGTACCAATTTGACCTTGATAGACCACTACCAGAATAGACACAAGTGACCCAGAAGAATCATTGGAAGTACCAGACTGTGACGTTGTGGATTTGATCTTTTGACACATTCCAACAATTGTGGATACGGCCATGAATTTTGGTCGGTTTGTCAGAAGACATACCATAGCCCAGAATCAATTTACAATTCCAACATCCATCTAACGGCCACCATTCCGCCTTCGGGCCAAGGTCAGAAATCATACGATAGATTCAGTAGCAGTAATGTTTCATGTTCCTAACGCGGAAGAGCCATTTTAGAGGTCTCTGAAGTTCCAAGGACGATTTTATATAAAGGTAGAGCAACTTGCTGTATTTTGTAGATATATCAATCACTTCACACACAATCTATTCACAACTCAAATTGCCAAATATTCAGAAATCCTTTCTCAATCCTCTTTTCAGCCCCTAACCTTTAACAGATATCAGTATGTCAACGAAATGGTACAGACCTAGCAGCAGCAACCCTGGTACTTTCAAGGAAGACAATAAAGAAGGTATCTATGATAAAAAGGGTAAGATTGTACGCCATAGAGTAAATTCTAAGAACGAGCTTGTTCTAGCCGCAGATGGACCTCTTAATCGTTTCGGAAACAAAATTATCGCGGAGAGCTCTTCTCGACAAAGCGCTTCTCAAGGAGGTACTGCCGCGGTACCAGTACCAACACGCGAGGCTGCACGTGCATCTCAATCTGTACCTGATATTATATCTGGCCCTACACCTGCTTCGAGTCGGAACTGGTATGAGTTAAACGACATAGGAAAGGTCAAGAAAAACAATACCACAGGAGATCTCAACTCCAAAGGAGAAATTGTTCGTTTCAAAAAAGATGACAATGACAACCTTGTTGAATCTTCCCATGGAAATTTCAACCGTTTTGGTCGGAGAATTTACAAAGATGGCTCTACTTCTACACCACGCCCAAGCACGCCTGAAAATTCTGGTTCTGGTTTCCAGTCAACTGCCAGCCCTGGACTTTTCATTTTTGAAGACGAGAAGATTAAGGGGAAGGGACTGACGGCGCCGATATCACAGCGTCCAGACTATTACAAAGACAGGAAAACGCACACGGAAAGAGCTCGAGGTGGAAGGCGTGCCTAGTATATTTTCTGGCACTGACTCGCATCCTCGCGATGACATGACTGCTGGTTTGGTGACTTGTTTTTGTTCCTGTGATGGTCCTGTGGTCTTCCTGTAGTGTTAGTGGAAGTAGTCACCGATTCTGGAGTTCTGGAGTTCTGGAGTTTTGGGTTTTTGGATCTCTCTTTTTTGATTTTTGGCGTTTGGTTTGCAATTAGATAGAAGAAGAAAACACAAATAGAAAGATAGCGATGACCAATCCCTCTTCATCATTTTTGATATCCAACTCATTGTACAGTGCTATTCATTACTAATAAGACATTACTAATCGCATCGCGTCTACTCAGCGTCTATAAGCAGCCATGAACTCCAGAATCCCCAGGGTCCTAATAGGATAGATCGGATAATTTGAACAAAAGGCCTATTACAAAATCCACGTGGTACCCATTGCCAAGAGTAGGAACATCAAAAAAGCCCCCGGCGATAAGCGCGAAGCAGCACTAGCTTTAGCTGTGGGATTCGACGAATTTGAGGTACTAGTACTAGGTTTGTTGTTCTCCAAAAGAGCGAAGCCAAGAGATCCGTCCTCAAGGTTATGATCGACATATTTTCCCTGGAAAAAGGCTTCGCCAATGACCCATAGACCAGCAACATCGAAATCGAATCCAGAGATGGCTGCTGTGCAGTTGTTACCACTTTGATCTTGGATCATTGCACTGGCCTCGATATTGAAGATCGTGGATGAATTGCTAATGTTTGGGACGGATGCACCAGCACTCGAGGTTAGATTAGACTGCGAAGGGAGACTGAACCCGATGGTTGGTGGGTTGTCGCATGCGTAGTATCCTACTAATGTGTTACCGGATGATGAGTATTGAAGAACGGACTGGATGCCAGTTTGGTTAAATATCGCAGAGATCGCGGAGATTGGTCTGTAGGTGTGTCAGTATTGGGAATACCCAGTCTCATAGCTTCACAATACTTACCCAATTATACCACTTGTTCCGCTATCAAACTCGAGGATGGCGTCCTTAGCCACGATTTTCCCAGCTACCGCAACATCTCCAAATGCAAACCATTCCTCTACGATAGGCACTTTAGTCAGGGAAGCTTCCCCGCCAGGTAAGCGCTCGGTGTCGAGCTCCCCCAAAATTAAACTACCAGTGCCGTTTATATTGAGTGCAAGACCAAATCTGCATTCCTCAACTAAATTTTGGGCACAGAGATTATCGAAGTATGGAGTTGAGTTACTGCCACTAAACGTGGGAGATCCTAAACCAACAATACCGTCGTGTGGGTAGATGCTAGCACCCGTACTGTCGGTATTCGGGAGAACGCCAATGGTTTGATTGTGAAGAATGAGTGATTGGAAAGTGACAGTATCATTGTATAGAGAACCGCTGATCTGAGTGGCATCAGTACCCTATCATCAAACACAAATAGGGAAGCATACCGTGTCACTTGTACTTCCTGATGAACCTCCAGTGGTAGTTCCATAAGTGACTGCGAATGTTCTCTCTAGGTTCTTCGACTCAGAGCTCGGCACGTAAAGTCCAGGATTGAGAGCTAGGTCTGCAGATCCAGTATCTATCAAAAGCTCTGCTGTATCGTTGGAAGCTCCGATTGTCATGTTTGCAAACCAAAATCCCTGGGGGGTAGTATCGTCAGCTGAGATCTATGGAACTAAGTATATGAGATATCGCTTACACCGTCATAGTTTGTCGAGCCTGTAATTTTCGTTTTGGGAGATTGTCGGTGATATAGAGGAATGCTCGATGCATGTGCACTGATGCTTTGGACGGAAGATAGGAACATGAAGCCAGCGAGAAAGGTCTGGACTAATCTTGTAGATGTTCGCTCTGTGGTGAACATGTTGTAGCTTGTAAGATCTCAAGGCAAAACGGGTTGGTATAAAGAAAGAGAACGAAGAATGAAGACTGTCTATGGAAAATCAATCTACTTTATAGTCTTGTTTATTCTTACTCGATTCATTTTGTTTTACTCCATCCTACTGCCACACGCATCTATGTTCCCACTTTCCAATTGACAACTTATTCCATTGGGAGATAACTTGCGAGGCTCAGCATAGCATATTTAGCTATAGCTAACCTCGAAACCTGTAGATTTGACGTAAGTTGCTTGAAATAGTGACCTGGATTGGAGCTAGAAAATTGGCGGTGGGACCAAGCTCCAAAACACATTAATGAAAACGGTTAATCAGATACGGGGCATAACTTTAATATAACCCAGGTGCCGCCGGGGTTGCTTACACCCCAATAAGTTGCGATAAAACTCCTAAAATACTTGTGCAACATCAATGATAAATGAGGTAGATTCCATGTAAAATATCAATTTTTGGTCTAAAAAAAAGGTTGCGCCAGGACAATTGTAACTCAGAGAAAGCTCCCTAAAATCTACCTAGGTAGTAGTCAAAGCTTACTCAGCAGGAGAGAGTGGGAGTGGGAGTGGGCTGTGTGCTCGTAACAGTCTAACTCCTTTGGGAGACACAATGTGGATCCGAATTGGCGCTTCTTCGTTCTTCGTCATCAAGAAATAAGGCTCCCGTGAATCCAACACGCTTTTGCGATATGGGTTCCTAGCTACCGACGGAAGCGGAAGAGCGTTCTGTGACGATCAAATTCCGAGGTATCATCAATAGGCCAACACACAGTGGGACCAATCTTTCAAGCTACTCGTAGGGCGCGTTGATTGGGAGGAGCTATAATGAGCAACGTTGTCCGACCACGATATGGGGGTAGCAAGGTCAAATCTGGGTGCATTACCTGCAAGTACGTCTCAATTAGGGTCTTGTTCCGACCGATTTAACATTGTATTGGCAGGACACGGCGTGTAAAATGTGACGAGGGACGTCCAGCTTGTTTACGATGCATCAAGGCAAGGAAAACATGTGAAGGCTACGGATCAACACATCCATCCTCCACGTCCCAGAAGGATCGTTTGAGATTCATTGTGTATTCAGCCACGGCTCCGCCAAGTAGTGGACTGAGTCTCCTACCAGGAATAACAGCACGGCAACAACGATGCTTCAACTTCTTTCGCCTTCGTACCTCAGTTGAATTAGCTGGTCCGTTCGAATCGGATTTATGGTCGGTCATTTTATTACAGACTGCACATTCCGAGCCCGCGGTCATTAATGCGGTCATTGCCCTAGGGGCTTTGCATGAGAACTTTTGTCATGCTGATGATGCACATGCCGCCACATCTGAATATGCATTGCTCCACTATGGGAAGGCTATCCAGCGGATAATCACCCTGACTGATGCAAACCTTACTTTGCATACGGATGTTATACTAATGACGTGCATCGTGTTTTGCGTGTTGGAAAGCTTGAGAGGTCATTACAAAGCAGCTTTAACGCACATTTCCAGCGGGATAAACATTATTGTTGATAGGGACAGGTGTTTTGGTGGCCTTAGGGATGGCTCTGTAGAGAAAGACGTTTTAATTCCTATGTTTGTTCGGTTGGAAAATCAAGTTACAGAATCCGGGCAGACGGTTTTGATGAAGAGTTCTACTCGTCCCTTAAGTGAGAAATTTTAGTTATTTGACTCTGCTCTTCCCGATCTCGAACCTCACTTTATCTTCTCAATTCCACCAATTGAGGAGAACCCCTTACATCTCCTTCTGCATTTTCCACGCAAGACAATAATTATTGACTTCCTGATGTTCTAGTTCAACGACATTTCTCTTCCATGCCACGAGCATTCAAATCAATCCATGAAGCACACAACGCCTTCGACATCTATCTCTCATATCTTTTCCATTTGCTCGCTTCGCATGATGAGGAACCGGCGTCTCTTTCCGAGTCGATGGGGACATCTGAACTAGATAGTTTGGCGATGAACCCACTCGAGCGCCTCAACGTTTGGTGCGCATCATTCGACGCATCCGGTTTTCCACCAACACACCCCGCCGTCCTCATATTACAGGTGCATCGGATTATGCTTTTGCTTCTTCTCTCCGTTGATATATCCCAAGGCGAACAGATTTGGGACCCTTATCTTCCACAGTTTCAAAGTTTGCTCGACTTGGTAGAGGAAATTATTGACAACGAATCGACCTCTGCGGACAGCAAGGACCATCCGTCGGCTGCGCCAACATTCGCATGTCATCTTGGTCTTCTGACGCCTCTATATTTTACATGCTCAAGGTGTCGAGATCCATTCACTCGTCGTCGAGCCTTTTATATGTTGAAGAATAGTAAACGAAAGGAGGGTATATGGGATAGCGAGATAAGTGCCATTATTTTGGAACGCATCATAGAACTGGAAGAAACAGATGCCATTGAAATTATGAGATCTAATGGAACTGAGAAGAATAGCCCAGCTGGATGGGTTTTAGAAAGCGCAGAGCAGATACCGGAAAGCGTGAGGATTCAAGAGTGTGTTATAAATTTTGGCATGGACAGACAGGGTACGATAGAATATTTGAGTAGTGGGGCCAAGGGTGCTTTTCGAAAAACTATAGTCAAAAACAGCCTTTTTCCTGGACAGTCATGTAGCTTGGAGTGTGAACACAGCTAGGTTATTAGGGGTATATATATGACCAGGCTACTGAACTTTTTCTACACATTCATCAGTGACATGAACAACATCTACACGGCTTTCAATTCCGAATAGTCCTTGCGTCTTGACAACGGCAGCATTGTTATTTTAAGATAGAGCTGTAATCATGATGACTTCAGGGTAAGGTCTAGTTTTCCGGAAGCGTTCATAAACAGCGGATGATTTCAGAAACAATTATTTACCATTGCGACTACGAATAACAACAAAGTTTTGTGGCTAAGTTTAGCACATAGTATGCAGCGGAAATATTGGTATCACTGTATACCACGTTATTCTGAGAGCTCACAATAAAGGTAGTATCAACGCAGATCATACGACAAATTAACTAGAATCTAACAAATCTATCGATGACAATGCAGAAACGGCATAGTAAGCTACAGCTATCCATATTAAACGTGAGGTCGGTCCAATCAATTGAGTAACGACAGGGATAAAAAATAGGCTTTGTGCAGCTTGTGCTGCAACAAATCCTTCCGGGTGAGAATTGGTCCGCAATTCCCATTCGGTTGAAAAGTGTTCCGGACGAAGACATGCAACAAAACTTCCTCATAATATAAAAAAGATAAGACTAGAGCCGGTGAATACCATATCCGGTAGCCAAGCATGCAAAGATAGCACATACCGTAATTGCCTTTGTGCTAATGGCTACATCAACCGGCTGCTACAGATCCTTTATTTTGTACACCAGGTAAATAACATGAGATTTGAGGGCTCGAATTTCATTCAATAAACTTCGATTCGAGAAGCTTTTCATGATTCATCCAACTCTCGATAGAATGCGAAGATAGATCAGGGCCACCATTCTGTTAAACACCAGGCGTGCTGTTGACTACTTAGTACAAAAGCCTTGTTTTCGGTGTTATTTCGTCTCAGTTGATGAGCTCTCATCAATGATTGCCGCAATAATACATGTTCTTGCTGCCAATCCAATTTGTACCATCAATCGCTCCGTTAATGGCCCTACCTTGACATAGCACTCTCCCGATTCCTTTGTGATTGCCCCTTCTAACTTAGATGTGGTAACCACTTTTGTATCTGCCAATGACTCCTCCAATGTCTCGATGCCCAATTTGTTTCGAGTCCATGCTGAATGTACTACATAGCCAAGTTGTGGAGAACATGAACAGCCTAGCACCACAAATCCACACGAACCCTGGTTATCCCCCCCACCCCCCGACCTCTCGTAACCATTAAGAAAGAATCCAACATCTTCAATTGTATTCGTATAGTTTCGCGCGAGGGATTGAGAACGCATCCTCCTAAAGAAAGTACCGCGATGCTGACTTAAATTTTCGCAATATGAATAGAGACTAGCGAGGAGAGCTATCGCATCGTGAGCAGTTATGTTATTGAGGAGGAGGTCGATGGACTATGAGATGGGAAATCAGGAAGAAGTATGAAATCGTAGACAGATAGTTCGAGTCAGAGACTATTCCACATCTGCCACGAAACGAAAGCGCCATAAACAAGTACTAGAATTCGAGGGCGAAAGAGTTGATGAGTAAAAGAACAAGCTTTGGGATGTCATAATCAAAGTAATTGAGGTGTATCATCACTTTTACCTACAGATCTCGTAGAGAGTTTCAAATTATCAAACATCTAGCAGTCTAGGCGGGGTGGCATGGCTTATCATTTAGCGCCGTTTGCCCTGTAGCCTAACCTTGCTAGCCTGACTTTTACAATACTTCCGATGAACTTTTTCCCATTCACCACACAATATTTGATCTCAACATCTCATTCAATAAGCCAAGTCTCTAATACAAGAACACACTTACAAGCATACCGAGTAGGGATCTTTGGACACAATTTCCATTGTTTGACCGTACTGTCCATCCAGAAGTCACTTCCTGTGCTTTCTTGCCTTTCGGCAGCATTCACTGAGAAGGTACGAAGTTTTACCACGGCCAGACATGTTAGGATCAATCAAGAGCAGGGACATGTGCTGGAATGCTCATCGATAAAAACAAAAGAGCACATCGAAACGACCAGCGAGATGTTCGCACCGTTCTTCAGACGGCCAACTGCGCGGCGCTCTTCAAAGTTTCTGGCTTTCCTAGCAAAACTATGTGAATTTCGATAGTTTCTCCCATCGAAGACCAGAGAGCCTTTAGAAATTAGCCACTCGGGATTGTGGAAAAAGAGGGATGTTTGTTTGATAGTTTTAACATCATATACCAAAACCCTGGACACATGAAATGAGACCTGGCTGACTGCCGCACAGCATTAGAACTTCATTACCAATCCGCTGGTGTTTAGTACCCCTTTTGCAACCGAACCTCTCGCCGACGCGCTAATCGGCGTACTTGGATATTGATAATATCAGACCAGTTTCTCGATACACCCTGTTCTGGTCCTTGCACACGGAACATTATCGTCAGGGCTGCCCTGGACTTTCTGTGGTCTATCACTTATGAAAACGCAAGGTTATTGAGCTTTGCGGAATGGCCGTTATATAGACAAGAGGGGCCTGAATGACTGCAACTGGTAATATATTTCTTGGTGAAAGAATTGGTATCTACTAACAAAACGGCGAGCTATTGAACAGTCAGATAAATCATTCAGGTACGATTAGAATGATGCCAGTCAATACTATAATTAAAGTTCTATTTCATGAGTTTAGACACTCAGCAACAACATGATGCATATACCATGCAAATTGGTTCGAGAATGTTTTCTTTGGGTGCTTTGACCATCTATTCTAGATATAAGGCATCCTGATTTTCTCACCACGGCAAGCTGGTTTTGATGATCATCATATCCATATTATCTGTTAAAATTATACAAGTCTTCAGTTTCCGAAGGAGCGTTTGATTTCGAGACT
>JWJA01004930.1:0-14537 GCA_000812885.1 Lanzia echinophila
CGAACATCACTAATAAGTACTGTGGCTGTCTTCTATTTCAAAGCCTAGGAATAGCAAAAAGTCTAAAGAGCCAGTCTGCCAGGTACCCTCTATTAAACTTACTTATCACTATTCAGTTCCAAATGCGAAAAATTCGGTTCGGCGACCTCATATCTTCTCCTTCAACCCCCGCTCCGGAAAAAGCAGAGTACAAAGCACTCTATAATTTAATATGCAATTGCATGTCATAAAAGATAGATTCTTGATCTTGGCCGTTCGAAGTTCATGCACAAGAGCACAAACCATATGCACGATCGGTACTGCAATGCAAGGGAGCCCTTGGCCTTCCTTTTTTTCTGATCGGGGCCGTGTGTCCCAAGGCTTTTTTTTTCTTTGCGGTGGCGCAAATTTCTGCTAGTGACTAGTGGGTGGGATGGAATTTTAATATTTGGTCTCGCTACAATAGAGGGAGAGATGAAAAGAAGGAATTTGTTTGAACCGTAGTTAAAAGAGTCTCGTCATCTTATGTTTCGGTTTGCCTGCCACTTCATTCTTTGGGGCTTGCCTGGTGCTGGACATGGGCCCGGTCTTCCAATCGCCTAGTGTACCCATTGATTGAGTTGAGATGGATGCTACGCTATAATCTGTATTGTGGAGTCGCCACGACTGGGCTTGGTGGGGGTTGTATATTCGTACATTCATGATATAAGCAAGGGAGGTAGCTAGAGCGTAGAAGACCTCGGGAATCCTCCCCCTCCATTTTCTTCCCCTGTCACTCCCTTGTTCTCCATCCCCAGTCCCGGTCCTTTTCAGCCTCAGCACTAGTATATAAGGGGAAGATCTCCGAAGGGGAAAAAGGAAAACCTGCACGAGTGGCTCTAGCCGCAGCCACAGATATTAGATAGATTTGAAATGTGATAGTTCGCGATCTGGAAGTGACGCAAAAGAAACATGCTTGCACTTTTTTTAGTGGGGTCAGGACGCGTGGGGTGTATACATATATACGCTTACGAGGTAAAAATAAAATAAAATAAAGACGAGAATGTTGCTAGTGGGGCAATGAGAGACTGGGAATTAATGGAGAGTTGGTGGTGATGAAGTAAGGGAAGAAAATTGGCGCAAAATGGTGCATGCAGATATTATGATCGCCGGCTCTGTTTGGGCCCCTTACGTCGCTCTTGCTATGATAATGGATATTGATATTGATAGAGATAAGGATATTGGTCCTAACTATATATGATATTGCCGCGATATCCAATGAAATGAACTTTTCTTTTTCTCAATCCCGAAAGCCCCTTCTGACTCTAGGTTGAGGGTGCCCAATACCAATGAAATTCCGATTCCCCCATCCACCCGTTGGATATTGAAGTCCATTCCTGAATCCCCAACTCGCCTAGCCTATTATTTCGCCTTCCCAAAAAATCATTGACACTTGAGATCCAGCTTTTTTCCATCTATCCTTCTTTTCCAGATTCCAATTCCAGCCAGGAAGGATAGAAACATAAAAGAAAATAAAAAAAAATAAAAAAATTGAAACTATAAGGATATCCCCAAACAATCCTGTTAAAAAGGACAATAACAAAACTCCTAGAGAATGGTTCTTTCCAACGTAAAACTTTCTTTTCCTGAACGCCCCGCTAGAAGGTCTCGCTTTCGCTTGCTTGATAATAATGATGAATTCAGCGCTGAAACATAAAACCTTCGAGTGCGTCGCAAATGTGGTATATCGATATGGATGGAACTGAAAAGCTTGCAGTAGATGTAGGTGTAGATTCGAGTCGTAGTACTTGATTTGCTTCATATTCATATTCATAATGGGTATATGTAGTGTGGAATCGCATGCAAGAAATTTGACATGATGGGAGAGGAAGGTCTTCTGTCATATCGATATCGATGTCGAGTTAAATTGAGCAGGAGATGGTGATCAGGAGCATAGATGACATGGGCCTGGCTCGACGATGTACCGCTCGTGGGGGCTTTTCGCACATCGAGCTTGTTCGGAATCGTCGACGGAGCGGCGATGGTAGTGCGCGCCGGGATCGACGCACCCGTCATAAATGTAGTAGTGGATGGTGTATCCGCACATCTTAGTGTAGGATGGTTGGTACTGAGGGGTAGTGTTAGTGGAGGTGCTAGGGGAGGGGTAGTTGAAGACGTACTAGGTGTGTATGGCAGGGGTGGATGTATAGTATGGTATGGAAGTGAGATGAGGTGAGGTGAGATGACCTTGAAGTGCGGTGAAGCCTCAATGAGTCGCAAGTTGAGATGAAAATCTAAAGAGCGGATACCAGAGTGGGAGAATGAGTCGGAACCTCTTTATATATTGGAGTCCTGGTCTGGGTAGGGATTTCTTCCACAAGGGCTGTGATATATTGAATGGGTCTTCAATATTCCTTCTTCAACTACCCTGCAGCTCGGCTTGACAAAGGAAAAAAAGTAAAGTGTGACAAGGCAAGTTCAATAACTTCCCGGCCGGAAAATCAGTTATAAGAATGAGAAAGTCAGAGCCGGAAGAGAGAGAGAGAGAGCTATGACCACCACAATGTTCGAGTGGGCGTCGAAGATCAGAGACACGTTTAATAAGACTTCTAATGTGGGTTGTAGCCTTGTAGGAGATGGAGGTAAGGTATGATATGCAAAAGACCAAAACGCAAACGCAAAATTCCAAGACCCAATTAAAATTAAGATAAAATGATAGTAGAAAGTTTGCTTTTTAAGAGAGAGAGAGAAAAGAACGTAAGATGAGAAAAATAAGTAAGTATGAACGGTATAGTAATGTATATGGGTATATACGGTAGTTAGATTGTAGATATTATGATACTCCCAAGTGAAGAAGCGTCATCCGAGCTGAGGGAAAAAGAAGGCTCGAGATATACTACTATATGCATTTTTGAATCAAAAGGGTCATA
This sequence comes from Lanzia echinophila, assembly GCA_000812885.1. Classification (NCBI taxonomy): domain Eukaryota; kingdom Fungi; phylum Ascomycota; class Leotiomycetes; order Helotiales; family Rutstroemiaceae; genus Lanzia; species Lanzia echinophila. Next base: position 2,889 of record JWJA01004930.1, read on the forward strand.
CCATAATACCCATGTTGCTCCGCGTATCCAAACATTCAGTTTAGGTATATGGTAGTAAGGAAAAGCTACTTACCTTCGGAGCAAGGCGAGCGGTACTGTACCCAGTTTGTTGAAGTTAATAAGAAGGGAAGGGTAGGGAGGGTAAAGTTTGTTGGATTTTTTTCCCTTTTCTTTTCCTCTTTTTTTCTTCTTTTTCTTTTTGAGATTGACATTGGATTGAACTGGGATTATTGGAGGGAGGAGGGGTCAGAACAGTACGATATATTAATATTTAGTAGATCGCACATTTCCTGCTTCGTGTATGGATTAAAAAATAATGAGAGACTGAGAGTAAAAGGTCCATTTCCAAGTGGGGAAAAGTATAGAATTAGGTATGGGAATGTTGTAATGGAGAAGAAAAGTTAGCACAGACTATTTGACAAGGCATTTCGGTTCAAAATATGCGAAAGAGAGGGGCCCGAGAGAGCGAGAGAGGGAGGGTGGAAAAGAGAGAGAAAGATACCTGTCACAAAGTAACAGTAACAACAACAACAACAACAATCTGTAATAAGGAAACAAATGAAGGGATCCAGGGAGGAGAAAGGGGAGAAGAGGAGAGGATAGAGGATGAAAAAGGGAAGAGATAAGTACCTACGTGTACAAACAGGTGAAATGAGAAGAGGAATGAGGCTTTGATAAATAAAGTGGAATTATTAGGCGATGAAACTTAACCTTTTTACCTACTTACCTACCTACAGGTAGTATGATATCCGTATAAAGTATAAAAAATCTATATATAAATACAAATATTAATTGATATGATGATTTTAGTAAATGTACTATTGGATTTATGAGGTAGGTGAGGTCTTTGACAATTTACCTTACTCAATCCAGTAATCCTAGCCTATTTTTCTTTTCGTTTGTTTATATAAAGATGAGGGGATATAATACCTAGGTAGTCCATTTTCATCCAATCTAATTTCATGGATATTAATATCTGGATATGTAAGAGGTTTCAAATCTGGGATATAAATGGGAGGGGTCAATATAAAGCCAAAAGAAAAGAACGTACTCGTATATATGTATGTATAGGTCCCGAAGTAGTATTGAAGATCATGAAGGGGGATGAACATGGGGAAAAAGGTCAAACATCACATCCTACCTGGTTGCAAATACATCTACTATGTAGGTACGAAGTATATACCACCCAGTTGCATGATTATTTCATGCCCCTCTCATGAATAGATGAATTGCTTCAAAAAGACTCGTAATGGGGTTGCTAGCCCAGGGTTCTTGATCCACGTCGTCGGACTGAGCAAAGGAGTAAACATGCACTTTTGGAGTTATCTTGCGCAGCTACCGGAGAATTAGAAATCATTATCCGCAAAAGAAAGGTACGTTATTTGTCAATAGAACAGAAAAAATATGTAACCGACCATGTGTGGTTTAGCATACATCAGAAAAAGATTTGATGGAGAATTAGCAAACATTTATTTTCCCAACAAGGCATGCTCAAGTGAAATCTAATTGAAAATTAGAGTTTTTAGATGATTGTATTGTTACGGTAATTGGTCAATCGATGAATCTGGACAACTAGTACTTCGGCTATGTGCCGAAGTCATTTACATAAAGTTGAGTAGGTATCCATTTATGAAGATCTGATACCTCATCAGCTTAGGGACCTGCGTAGACTGTCATCCAATAAATGATGACTATAAAGATATCTGTTTCTAATGTCTCCACATCTTCTTCCTTCCTTCCAAATTCCTTCTCTTGTTCCGCCCCGCTCCTCATCTCCAATGCTCCATACTGCGCGTTATTCCCTCAACTAATTTACCGACGTTTGATGATCTGAAATAGATGAAAGAAATGCCCGTATGCCGCAGTGGGGAGGGATCGTATCCGAAGGAAGGGAATAGCAAACGCACATTCACAGAAGAAATTCCAACAATTTGGTACCGATACCTTCAAGTTTTAAAATAACACTTGTAGATTTGGCGACTTTCTCGTACATATCTCGTACATACCTCGTATGTATCATTAGTATGATGTGGGCTAAACTTGAGGCTCTCATACGAACGCACCATATCCTATGGTTCATACCCAACCTTACAAACTCTATGCATGATACCCGCTCGGCATTTAACTGCCTATCTTTTTCCAATCAATCACAACACTTATCATATAGGTACTAGGTAGGTACCTGGTACGGTACTCAAAGACTCATTTAAACACCCGAAACTTTGTTCTCCCTCCTCAAACTTGGTTGTTTGTTGTTTGTGGAGTATATCTTCAGTTTTACCCGCATTATCTAAATTTAAAATATACTACTAGTATTAATTAGGTAATGATCTAGAAGGACCGGCGGCACCGAAAGTTTAAGAAAATTCTTTCTTCTCTTCTTCATTCGATGATGTACCGGCGGTTTACCCATATTTGGTCTCTCTTGGCATGATACCAATGTACCATGATGCCAGGTGCTCTTTGATCTTCTCATTTTCATCTCTGGTATCGGGTTAGTGTCTCGGCCGGGCGGGGGGTGATGATGATGGTCATTGCACATCGCACCGTTTAAACGCGGTCCAAGTTGAGCGTTTCATATCATGTCAAACGTACTTGTAGTCAAAGCGGTAAGTATTTCGTGTTCTGAATTCATTTCGTCTGATCTGTAACTAGTAAGTAATTTCGGAACGAATGGGCGGAGTTCGGATACAAGTAACCTATTCTTGAAAATCCATGTCAATGGGATCATACATATATGATATCTCATCTCCATTCTTAAGTATTTTTCTACCACGCCTTCAGATATGGATTCTTGATGATTCTGTATGCCAAAAGTTTCAACTTATTGGAAGCCCATCATGCGAGGTGGACTTCTGGTATGGCAGAAGAAGAAAAACATGTAACTTGCTCAAAATGTGAACATGTTACCTTTTTATTCATTCCTTACTTTTAATACCTTGTTCGGGCATTATGCTCATCTTTTTGATCCGATGCAGCCAGCTATTTACCGAAACCTCCGGCATGAACCAAAAGACCTTGCGAGGTTCGTCATTTATGGTTAACTTAGCAAATTATGTTCCGTAACCCTATATCAGATCTTCAAATTTGGGTAAGACACTATACAAGAAAGAACCCTTCAAACCTCTTTTAAGCATTGTGATATAGCTTGTCAAAAAACTTTATTATAGTATTAGATTCTTTTCGGGAACATAGTGTAGACCGATTGACTGGAATAAACCTCACTACGACGATCATACCATACGAAGTAGAGAAGCGCAAATTAAAACTTCGTTTGATCTTTCTTTTTTCAAAATCATTACATTAGAGCTTGAGTAAGTGGAGCCCCCTTCCCTGTTAATTTTACGAAAAATGTGCCCCATAACTTTAGATTCAACCCCAGCATGCCATAAAAACCTTGTATAAGCTTCTCGAAAACCTCCCCCACTTCTTGATCAAATCAATCTCATCGTACCGTACTTCCTAAAGTACATTCTTGTGTTTTGCACAGTCAATATTGTCCATCACTGGCACATCAACACAACTACTGCGGCCACGGCTCCAATTACACCAATAGAACTAGCAAGCCATCTTTCCTTCCGAGGTCCTGCATTCGCAATGGCGGATGCGGTACTCGATGCCGATGATGCAGTAACACTGCCAGCTGTGACTGACGATGCTTTACTCGACGAGCTCCCCGTAGCAGAAGCCGCACTCTCACTCGTACCCGTAGCCGTAGCAGTATTTCCCGAGCCAGAGGTAGTACCCGTACTGGAAGTAATCGAGCTACTTGCTGCACAGGAGACGGCGGACGGCAGGTTCGTCACGCCCGATGTTTCACACAGATTTTGCGCGTATTCTACGGTTGCCTGTTGGTCTGCATCGCTGCATTTCCCGACTAGACAACACGCGATGCTGCTGAGAAATGTGGATTGCGAACAGATGCATTTGATGTCGACGCTGGAACAACCTCCGATCGATGATCCTGATGTGAATTGTGTTACGCAGGTTTGCTGTGATTAGATTGTGTGTTAGTCTAGTTATTATGCATGGTTCTACAACCGGTTTCGGAGCACGGATCAGAAAGGTTGGATGGGTGTGTTGTGGTGGTTTGTTGTGGAAGGACTAAGCTTATGTTGAACAAACTTACTGCGCAGGAGGGAAGTCCATTTTGTGCCAAGGTGAGATTTGTGAGTACTGCGGCAATTACGATGGTGAAGATGGAGTTGGATTTCATGATTCCGATGTTCAGTGTTCACGATAGGCAATTCGGTAAAGTTGGGTATGCAGAGTTTGAACCCGGTAGAAGTATGGAGGAAGTGTAGAAGTTTGCACGAATGGTAGGTAAATCGATGTTCAATGTACAAGAATTTGAATGATTGAATGTCAACTGAGGGCTTGAAAAGACACAATGGAAGTACTTGTATTAAGTATTCACTTGAAGTGAGGTGCCATTGTTTGGCATATTTCAAGCCACCATATTTTGACCATATATCCAACTATTAAAGGGGCGTAGATATTGAGTGTGGGAGTACGTACAACGACACAATATTTCCTTGTATGACCTGTCATATTGCCTAAACTATTACCATTTATACCTTCTCTTCTTCACATTTTTAAATGGTTTCCTTTTTCGTTGCTAGGAATCATTAATTACCTTACAATTTTGAGGTAGTTCTTGTTCCACAATACGAATAAATGGTTTCTATCCTGAATCCAATAGTTGAAGCAAAGTTTCATAACTCTTAAATGGAGGTACGAATTACCTACACAAAAGCCCTTTTTCTATTTCTCTACCAAAGCATTATCTCCTTTTTATCCATTTCATATAGACGAAAAGGAATGAAAATGCGGAAGAGAATTGAGTATTTCCCCGCACTTATTTTCGTTCCTAGTTCATCGGAATTGGCTTATTGAATTTTACCGACGTGCTTAACCACATTTACTGCATGCTACGCCGCTACGGAGACCTAGGTGTAAGTTTTACCTCCTATGTGCTAAAATGCTACCTCAGATTCAGCCTCATACATGGGAGATTATGGATCAATCTGACGTAAAACAAAATTGAGATAACGAGTTAAGCATCATGATTGTAGAATGAAGACGTAGACGACAACGACAACGACAACGTCGCGAGTAGCACGACACTGAACAGCAACAATCTTCACGACTGTTCAGCCAAAGCTAGACTTTCGGGTTTAGCTCCTTGCAAGGGTTCACCTAGCTCCTGTCAGTCAAGATGGGGATGCTTATCCTTGAGGATGGTAGAATGGAGCATGTACCGGGTATATCCTTATAGTGTTGCTACCAGTTAGCAGGGAAATATCTACAATTGCTGATATGATACAGGCACAACACGATATTTTGACGATCCGGAACGACCGCAAATCGCATCCGCTGCATCCTATGGATTGAAATGCGACAATTCTGGTCCTCAGCCCATCATCCTTGTACCTCAGCCTAGTGATGATCCCCACGATCCATTGGTATGTTCTCACAGATCCATCATTCAATATGTTAAGCAAAGATCCTGTTACTAAGCTAACCGCAAGTTCCGGATGTATTATAGAATTGGCCAATATGGAAACGCGACATAATCCTGCTGGTGCTCTCTCTCGTCTCCGTCTTCGCAACATGTCTAGGACCCATACTCGCAGCTAATACCTTAACCCTCTCCCTCCATTTCAAGTTGCCGTTCACGGAAATCGCGATCCTGACAGGCTACTACTTGATGGGTGTGGGAGCTGCGGGAATCTTCTACATCCCAACTGCTAGAATATGGGGCAAGAGACATGAGTTTATACTTGGGACTGTGATCCTCATTGTTTCAAGTGCGTTGGGTGGTGCTGCTACATCTTATCGGTGGTTACTATGGGCGAGAATCTGGCAGGGAATTGGGACGGCACCGTTTGAAGCGCTGGTTAATGCTACGGTTGGAGATCTCTATTTCGTTCATGTGGGTATTTCCCAATTGCTCATTGCTGAGATGCCAATTCTTACAACAGAATATAGGAACGCGGCAAGCGGATGGCCTTGACAAATCTCGCCGTCTTTGGAGGAAGTTTTTTCACGCCGATCCTCGTCGGCAAAATAACCCACACAATCGGATGGCCATGGTCCTTCTACCTGGTCGCAATCTTCATCGGCGTCTGCCTCCCGCTCGTTCTTTTTCTCGTCCCCGAAACCGCCTACAACCGTCCTACACATCTTAATACCGACCTTTCTTCCACAACCAACATCGACATCGACCCATTCCTGAAGCCGGGCCACGAACTCGAACAGGTTTTGCGGGGTCCCAAAACCATAGAAACAACCATCACTTCCGAAAACTCTCTCCCGCAATCCAGCAAACGCAGCGCTCGTAAAAGTTCTCGCCATACTAATTCCACTGCCAGCAGCCACGGAAATCAATCCACCACAAGCTATAAAACCACGCTCCTCCCCTTTAGCGGTCGCTACTCTAACGAAAATTTCTTTAAGCTCCTTCTCCGGCCCTTTCCCCTATTCTTCCAACCCGCCATCTTCTGGGCCTGCCTAATACAAGGCACACTCATCGGCTGGACCGTCTTCATCGGCATAATACTAGCGGCCATCTTCCTTGGGCCGCCTCTATTCTGGGACGAAGTCAAAACCGGCTATGCGTATACGGGGGCATTTATCGGAGCCATCTTGGGATTTCTCGTGGCAGGGATATTGGCGGATTGGAGCGCGAAATACATGACGCGCAAGAATGGGGGCATATATGAGCCGGAGTTTAGGATTCTGTTGGTGATTCCGCAGTTGGTTTTTGGGTGTGCGGGTTTGTATGGGTTTGGGGTGACGGCGAATAGGCCGGTGGATTTTGGATGGTTTTGGCCTGTGTTTTTCTTTGGCTTGGAGGTTATGGGTATGGTGATTGGGGCTGTGGCTAGGTTTGTCTTGTCTCATTCTCTGGGTATGCTGAGGAGATTGCTAACCCGTTGGATATTTAGTTCTCTGTACATCGTCGATGCGCATCGTTCGTCCTCCCTTTCTTCTTAATACTCGCCTCTCCTCACTCTCTTTCCCCTCCCCCTCCACTATCCCACACCCACAAACTAACGCACACCCCCCACCCCATCAACAGGAGACATAGCCATCGAATCCTTCACCTGCCTCCTCATCTTCAAAAACTTTTTCAGTTTTGGCCTTACATGGTCCGCCTACGATTGGCTTGTCCAAAACGGCGTTTACAGTACCTTTATGATCATTTCTAGTATCCAGGTTGGAGTTTGTTTGTTAAGTTTGCCTATGTGTAAGTGCTTCCTTTATCTTTTTTTGCGCTTGACTTTTACCTTGTCGTTTTTTGCTTTCGCTCGAGGCGCGGTGTAGAGTATTGCGCGTGGTGAAGATGAGTTAGTTGCAAAATAAGTTCTGTGCTGTAAATTGTGCTAATCTTCTTGGATAATGATATAGACGTTTTTGGCAAACGCAATAGGGCTTTTTTCCATAGACATGATATCTTGGCAATGCTGGGTTTGAGGTAAATCGGAAATTAATGGGTGGGATAGTGATGTAGTCTTGACATCTTGAAAATGATAAATCTCGACTGGTTCATCTATCTTCGCCATGTATCATATCATATCATATCACATCACATCACATAATATCATACCATATGAAAAGTTTCTTTGATAACTCACCCTGACATGTGTTTGAGGGAATATTTAACATTTGATTGGAGGCGACACCGCCCATGCTAGAAACTCTTGCATTTCTTACCACTATGCTGAGACGAGGGTTTTAATGCGTATATAGTTGCACCATATATCTGAATCAACAGACTGTGACGATGATTAGGCAGAAATGCTATCTCATATATTTCATATATTCTCTCTAATAGTCATTGATATACAATCTAGAGACCACTCTTTACCTGCGCATTAGCCTTAACCCATTCCTTAACATCCTCTCTATCCCTCTTCAACCACGCTACCTTCGCCTTGATACTATCGCAGCTTTGCGCCAATCCTTGATCAAAACCCTTTGTGCTTCTATCCTTGAAGAAATTCTGTACTTTCTCCAACTGCTCCTGCGACGTAAAGCTCGACGTACAAATCTGCACCATCGTACCCAACATCGAGAGACCAGCAGGTAGACGACGTTCTAGCTCATCCCAGTTCTCGGTCATCCAGTCGTAAAGTGCGTTAATACCTTCTGGGTGGCTGCGCAGGCCTGAAATGGGGAGATAGATGTCTTGCTCCTTGACTTCGCCGCCGAAGGGGAGGGTGAGCGTGTGTTTGATGAGTTCGGGGTCTTTGGCTCGGCCAAGGGAGCGGAGAGCGGTGTTGCGCTCATCGCTGTTCGTGGATGTGCGGTAGGTGTTGAGAACTACATCGTACTGTGGGTAGAATGTTAGCACATATTTTCAATAGTTCTATAAAATCGATTTACCTCTTTCTTGCCACCGTATTTCAGGTTGATGCCAAAGACATTTCCGCGAATGTTGGGGTGGATAGCAGACTTATCGCCTGCGGCGAATTTGGCGAACATGTCCTGTGCAGCCTGAATGACGACCTTATCGCCAGTCGATCCAGCAGTTCCAAACAAGGCAGCCTTGAATTGTTGCTCAACGTGATCATCGCTGTCTTTGAACTCCCAGCCAGCCTTGTGTGCCTTGGCGCTGACCAGTTCTCTTTCGAAGGACTCGAGACCATCTCTGACACTCTGGTCCTCAAAGATCCAAGCACTTTGAATGCCACCCAATCGATTAAGAATTTCATTCCAGACGACGAATTCTGATTCGCCAGAGAAGCCTTTCAATAAGTTGAGAACGCCCGAGGTCTTCTGGTAACCACAAGACGCAAGAGCTCCGGCATCAGCGATCATTCCCGCACGATCTTCAACACTGAGCAAACCATCCTTCGCGGCCTTTCCGAGCTTCTTAAGTCTCTCAGGGGTGTATGAAGTGCGGTAGATGCTCGTATGATCCGCATTCAGCTTGAAGAAATCAAGATCTGAAACCTTGAAATTATCCTCCCGCCCAGACAAAACCACATCCTCTTGGACCCCATCCTTTGTGCGAAGACCAAGGAAAACGGGATACAGAACTTTGTCTTCTTCGGGCTTGACATCTGCTGTGCGCAAAAGACGGTTCTGCTTGACGTGAATAGATTTCTCTCCCTCATTCTCGGTAACAGTAACCACAGGGTATCCGACATTTTTTGTCCAAATATCCATAGCCTTCGAAACATCCTTGCCGCTTGCTTTGCTCAAGGCATCCCAGAGGTCTCCGGTTTGCGTGTTACCGTAAGCATGTTTCTTAAGATACTGACGGATGCCTTCCATGAAAACATCTTCTCCCAGATACTTTGAGATCATACGAAGGACACAAGAACCTTTAGAGTACGAAATAGCATCGAAAATCTGGTTAACCTCGTCGGCTCGCTTGACGGGCACTTCAATTGGATGACTACTACGCAGGGAATCGAGACCAAGAGCACCTTGAAGGGTGTCGGTCACATAGTTTTGCCATACCTTCCACTCAGGGTAGAATTTGTCGCAAGAATACCAAGACATCCATGTCGCAAAACCCTCGTTAAGCCACAAGCCATCCCAGAAGTCCATCGTGACCAAATTACCAAACCATTGATGAGCCAGTTCATGTTGGACGACCTCTGCAACCCGTTCCTTAGTAGAGGCGCCACTAGTCTTCTCATCGAACAACACATCAACAACTCGGTAAGTAATCAAACCCCAGTTCTCCATTGCACTAGTTCCAGATTAGCAATTTGAGCTTACTAGGGTTGCCAAATGAGGATGCTTACCCGGCGGCAAAATCCGGAATGGCTACCATGTCCTATACATAAGTCAGAATGTGTGGGGAAACTGTAAAAACGTCATATAGGCACCTACCATCTTTGGTAGCGGGAATTTGCTGTCGAAAGTCTTCTCGTAAAACTCCAAGGTCCGTGCCGCCAGCTCCAAAGAGAATCTTCCATGCTCAATATCCTGATTTGGAGGGGCATAAACTCTGACTGGAAGCCTGAATTTGTCGGTCTCGATGTAGTTGAGCTCTCCAATTATGAATGCAAGAAGGTAAGTCGACATGAGAGGAGATCTGTTGAATTTGACAGCCTTCTTTCCAGTTTCTTTGACCTCGGTCTCTGAAGCTACATCCATGTTGCTCAAACAAGTGAGGTTTTTGTCGGCAACTAAGGTTATAGTAAACTCTGCTTTAAGAGCTGGCTCGTCGAAACACGGGAAAGCTCTTCGAGCATCTGTCGGCTCCATCTGCGTTGTTGCCATCACACCCTCGGAACCATCCTTGTTCTTGTACGTTGATCGATAGAAACCCGCCATCTTATCATTGAGCTGACCTGTAAACTTCATTTCAATTTGCGCCTTGGTTCCTTTCTGTATGGTCTTCTCGAAAGCAACCTTGGTGGTTTGGGTAGCTTCATTGTAAGAAACATCTGGAGAGGAGCTGTTTTATGTTAGATGAGCCTGGGAAATCCCAAATAGGTACCATTATCTTGGTCAATTACTGACCTAATGGTTTCGGAACCAGAAATGACTTTGGTGCTATGAATTTCGAGCTCTAGCGTATTCAAGGAAATAGAACTTGTGTCTTCAACGACATCTAAATCGATAATGACAGTACCATCGTATGTAAATTTCTTAAAGTCCGGCTCTAAAGTAAGATGGTAATGCTTTGGGATGACATTGGCTGGCAAGATTTCTCTTCCCTTGGTAACATCAACTCCAGTACCTTCTACCTCTCCTGCTGCATGCAAACCTTTACACATATTGTGTCTTCTGTATGAACAATGACGTATTCCTGAAGTTGTTGAAGGAGCGGTTCGAATGTAATAATTCGATAGTTGAAGACGATTTGGGGAAGATTGAATTCTATATATATATATGTATTAATGATAGGTAATAGTAAGCACTTTACACAGCACCGTAAGAGAAGTTGTAATGAATTTGAAAGGTTGATTGATTATGAGAAGGTTTGTTCTGCCAGACTTTGACTAGATCCAAAGTATCACGAGGTAGAAGTAGAGTCCGTTCTTAGTAGATCTACTCATAAGATATGTGTCTATGTGTCTAGTAGCTTTTTTTAAGAAGTACAATGGAACAAGATAGGACCACTAAGAATGAAAGAAAATGCGGGGATGACGTACAATGAAGTTGATGTTTTATATGAACCAATTGAAAGACTTTTGAAAGTTCTAATTGAATGTTGTAACTTTCTTTGTGTTTTTGAAAAGAAAACAGTAGCTGGTGGTCGAGTAAAAGAAGAAGATATAAGTTTTCTAGAGGTATACATTGACATTTGAATGAATGAATGAATGGGCGGGGGGAAGGGAAAGGCAAGGGGGCGGTAAGAAGGGGATTTTGAAAAGACAGGAAGGGTAAGGTGAAAATAAAAATAGATATTTTGCTGTAGTAGATTACTAGTAGTAAAGAGTAATATGAAGTTAAATGTTATCTTTTTTTACAGCAAAAAAACTCACATTTATTATTTTTCACACAGCTCCTTCCCAAACAGAAAATGGAAGGTGGGGTAAAAATGGCAATACTCGAAAAGAAAATATGCTTATTATTCTGCCGTGAGATTTAGTAATACTACTCCACCTACCTTCCTTCCTTGCATTAGTTTCATACAATTCTGCTCGAATTTTAATTATTATCATTCTGTTTATAGTA